>JBBPBR010001337.1:0-41800 GCA_037974775.1 Cicer pinnatifidum | reverse complement strand
ATTTTCGTCCTCCCTAGGCATATTCTTGTCCAATTAGGGTTTTTAACCAATCTTGTGCATCCAATAGGTGTGTTTGTGTCATTGGATGATCAATTAGGTCATTTTCGTCCTCCCTAGGCTTATTCTAGTCCAATTAGGGTTTTTAACCGATCTTGTGCATCCAATAGTTGTGTTTGTGTCATTGGATGATCAATTAGGTTATTTTCGTCCTCCCTAGGCTTAATCTTGTCCAATTAAGGTTTTTAACTAATCTTGTGCATCCAATAAGTTCATTTGTGTCATTGGATGATCAATTAGGTCATTTTCGTCCTCCCTAGGCATATTCTTGTCCAATTAGGGTTTTTTACCAATCTTGTGCATCCAATAGGTGTGTTTGTGTCATTGGATGATCAATTAGGTCATTTTCGTCCTCCCAAGGCTTATTCTTGTCCAATTATGGTTTTTAACTGATCTTGTGCATCCAATAAGTTGAGTTGTGTCATTGGATTAACATTTAGGTCATTTTTGTTCTCCCTAGGCTTATTCATGTCCAATTAGGGTTTTTAACCAATCTTGTGCATCCAATAGGTGTGTTTGTGTCATTGGATGATCAATTAGGTCAATTTCGTCCTCCCTAGGCTTATTATTGTCCAATTAGGGTTTTTAACCAATCTTGTGCATCCAATAGGTGTGTTTGTGTCATTGGATGATCAATTAGGTCAATTTCGTCCTCCCTAGGCTTATTATTGTCCAATTAGGGTTTTTAACCAATCTTGTGCATCCAATAGGTGTGTTTGTGTCATTGGATGATCAATTAGGTTATTTTCGTCCTCCCTAGGCTTATTCTAGTCCAATTAGGGTTTTTAACCGATCTTGTGCATCCAATAGGTGTGTTTGTGTCATTGGATGATCAATTAGGTCATTTTCATCCTCCCTAGGCATATTCTTGTCCAATTAGGGTTTTTAACCAATCTTGTGCATCCAATAGGTGTGTTTGTGTCATTGGATGATCAATTAGTTCATTTTCGTCCTCCGTAGGCATATTCTTGTCCTATTAGGGTTTTTAACCAATCTTGTGCATCCAATAGGTGTGTTTGTGTCATTGGATGATCAATTAGGTCATTTTCGACCTCCCTAGGCATATTCTTGTCCAATTAGGGTTTTTAACCAATCTTGTGCATCCAATAGGTGTGTTTGTGTCATTGGATGATCAATTAGGTCATTTTCGTTCTCCCTAGACTTATTCTTGTCCAATTAGGGTTTTTAACCGATCTTGTGCATCCAATAGGTGTGTTTGTGTCATTGGATGATCAATTAGGTCATTTTCGTCCTCCCTAGGCATATTCTTGTCCAATTAGGGTTTTTAACCAATCTTGTGCATCCAATAGGTGTGTTTGTGTCATTGGATGATCAATTAGGTCATTTTCGTCCTCCCTAGGCTTATTCTTATCCAATTAGGGTTTTTAACCAATTTTGTGCTTCCAATAAGTTGAGTTGTGTCATTGGATTAACATTTAGGTCATTTTCGTCCTCCCTAGGCTTATTCTTGTCCAATTAGGGTTTTTAACCAATCTTGTGCATCCAATACGTTCATTTGTGTCATTGGATTAACATTTAGGTCATTTTCGTCCTCCTTAGGCATATTCTTGTCCAATTAGAGTTTTAGACCAATCTTGTGCATCCAATAGGTGTGTTTGTGTCATTGGATGATCAATTAGGTTATTTTCGTCCTCCCTAGGCTTAATCTTGTCCAATTAGGGTTTTAACTAATCTTGTGCATCCAATAAGTTCATTTATGTCATTCGAAGATCAATTAGGTCATTTTCGTCCTCCCTAGGTATATTCTTGTCCAATTAGGGTTTTTAACCAATCTTGTGCATCCAATACGTGTGTTTGTCTCATTGGATGATCTATTAGGTCATTTTCGTTCTCCCTAGGCTTATTCTTGTCCAATTAGGGTTTTTAACCGATCTTGTGCATCCAATAGGTGTGTTTGTGTCATTGGATGATCAATTAGGTCATTTTCGTCCTCCCTAGGCATATTCTTGTCCAATTAGGGTTTTTAACCAATCTTGTGCATCCAATAGGTGTGTTTGTGTCATTGGATGATCAATTAGGTCATTTTCGTCCTCCCAAGGCTTATTCTTGTCCAATTATGGTTTTTAACCGATCTTGTGCATCCAATAAGTTGAGTTGTGTCATTGGATTAACATTTAGGTCATTTTTGTTCTCCCTAGGCTTATTCATGTCCAATTAGGGTTTTTAACCAATCTTGTGCATCCAATAGGTGTGTTTGTGTCATTGGATGATCAATTAGGTCATTTTCGTCCTCCCTAGGCTTATTCTTGTCCAATTAGGGTTTTTAACCAATCTTGTGCATCCAATAGGTGTGTTTGTGTCATTGGATGATCAATTAGGTCATTTTCGTCCTCCCTAGGCTTATTCTTGTCCAATTAGGGTTTTTAACCAATCTTGTGCATCCAATAAGTTCATTTGTGTCATTGGATGATCAATTAGGTCATTTTCGTCCTCCCTAGGCTTATTCTTGTCCAATTAGGGTATTTAACCAATCTTGTGCATCCAATAACTTTGTTTGTGTCATTGAATTAATATTTAGGTCATTTTCGTCCTCCCTAGGCATATTCTTGTCCAATTAGGGTTTTTAACCAATCTTGTGCATCCAATAGGTGTGTTTGTGTCATTGGATGATCAATTAGGTCATTTTCGTCCTCCCTAGGCATATTCTTGTCCAATTAGGGTTTTTAACCAATCTTGTGCATCCAATAGGTGTGTTTGTGTCATTGGATGATCAATTAGGTCATTTTCGTCCTCCCTAGGCATATTCTTATCCAATTAGGGTATTGAACCAATCTTGTGCATCCAATAGGTGTGTTTGTGTCATTGGATGATCAATTAGGTCATTTTCGTCCTTTTTATACTTATTCTTGTCCAATTAGGGTTTTTAACCAATCTTGTGCATCCAATAAGTTCATTTGTGTCATTGGATGATCAATTAGGTCATTTTCGTCCTCCCTAGGCTTATTCTTGTCCAATTAGGGTTTTTAACCAATTTTGTGCATCCAATAGGTGTGTTTGTGTCATTGGATGATCAATTAGATCATTTTCGTCCTCCCTAGGCTTATTCTTGTCCAATTAGGGTTTTTAACCAATCTTGTGAATCCAATAGGTGTGTTTGTGTCATTGGATGATCAATTAGGTCATTTTCGTCCTCCCTAGGCTTATTCTTGTCCAATTAGGGTTTTTAACCAATCTTGTGCATCCAATAGGTGTGTTTGTGTCATTGGATGATCAATTAGGTCATTTTCGTCCTCCCTAGGCATATTCTTGTCCAATTAGGGTTTTTAACCAATCTTGTGCATCCAATAGGTGTGTTTGTGTCATTGGATGATCAATTAGGTCATTTTCGTCCTCCATGGCATATTCTTGTCCAATTAGGGTTTTTAACCAATCTTGTGCATCCAATAAGGGTGTTTGTGTCATTGGATGATCAATTAGGTCATTTTCGTCCTCCCTAGGTTTATTCTTGTCCAATTAGGGTTTTTAACCAATCTTGTGCATCCGATAAGTTTGTTTGTGTCATTGAATTAATATTTAGGTCATTTTCGTCCTCCCTAGGTTTATTCTTGTCCAATTAGGGTTTTTAACCAATCTTGTGCATCCAATAGGTGTGTTTGTGTCATTGGATGATCAATTAGGTCATTTTCGTCCTCCCTAGGCTTATTCTTGTCCAATTAAGGTTTTTTACCAATCTTGTGCATCCGATAAGTTTGTTTGTGTCATTGAATTAATATTTAGGTCATTTTCGTCCTCCCTAGGCATATTCTTGTCCAATTAGGGTTTTTAACCAATCTTGTGCATCCAATAGGTGTGTTTGTGTCATTGGATGATCAATTAGGTCATTTTCGTCCTCCCTAGGCTTATTCTTGTCCAATTAGGGTTTTTAACCAATCTTGTGCATCCAATAAGTTGAGTTGTTTCATTGGATTAACATTTAGGTCATTTTTGTCCCCCTAGGCTTATTCTTGTCCAATTAGGGTTTTTAACCAATCTTGTGCATCCAATAAGTTCATTTGTGTCATTGGATTAACATTTAGGTCATTTTCGTCCTCCCTAGACATATTCTTGTCCAATTAGGGTTTTTAACCAATCTTGTGTATCCAATAGGTGTGTTTGTGTCATTGGATGATCAATTAGGTCATTTTCGTCCTCCCTAGGCATATTCTTGTCCAATTAGGGTTTTTAACCAATCTTGTGCATCCAATAGGTGTGTTTGTGTCATTGGATGATCAATTAGGTCATTTTCGTCCTCCCTAGGCTTATTATTGTCCAATTATAGTTTTTAACCAATCTTCTGCATCCAATAAGTTCATTTGTGTCATTGGATTAACATTTAGGTCATTTTCGTCCTCCCTAGGCATATTCTTGTCCAATTAGGGTTTTTAACCAATCTTGTGTATCCAATAGGTGTGTTTGTGTCATTGGTTGATCAATTAGGTCATTTTCGTCCTCCCTTGGCTTTTTCTTGTCCAATTAGGGTTTTTAACCAATCTTGTGCATCCAATAGGTGTGTTTGTGTCATTGGATGATCAATTAGGTCATTTTCGTCCTCCCTAGGCTTATTCTTGTCCAATTAGGGTTTTTAACCAATCTTGTGCATCCGATAGGTTTGTTTGTGTCATTGAATTAATATTTAGGTCATTTTCGTCCTCCCTATGCATATTCTTGTCCAATTAGGGTTTTTAACCAATCTTGTGCAACCAATAGGTGTGTTTGTGTCATTGGATGATCTATTAGGTCATTTACGTCTTCCCTAGGCTTATTCTTGTCCAATTAGAGTTGTTAACCAATCTTGTGCATCCAATAACTTTGTTTGTGTAATTAAATTAATATTTAGGTCATTTTCGTCCTCCCTAGGCATATTCTTGTCCAATTAGGGTTTTTAACAAATCTTGTGCATCCAATAGGTGTGTTGTGTCATTGGATGATCAATTAGGTCATTTTCGTCCTCCCTAGGCATATTCTTGTCCAATTAGGGTTTTTAACCAATCTTGTGCATCCAATAGGTGTGTTTGTGTCATTGGATGATCAATTAGGTCATTTTCGACCTCCATAGGCTTATTCTTGTCCAATTAGGGTTTTTAACCAATCTTGTGCATCCAATAGGTGTGTTGTGTCATTGGATGATCAATTAGGTCATTTTCGTCCTCCCTAGGCATATTCTTGTCCAATTAGGGTTTTTAACCAATCTTGTGCATCCAATAGGTGTGTTTGTGTCATTGGATGATCAATTAGGTCATTTTCGTCCTCCCTAGGCTTATTCTTGTCCAATTAGGTTTTTAACCAATCTTGGGCATCCGATAAGTTTGTTTGTGTCATTGAATTAATATTTAGGTGATTTTCGTCCTCCCTAGGCATATTCTTGTCCAATTAGGGTTTTTAACCAATCTTGTGCATCCAATAGGTGTGTTTGTGTCAATGGATGATCAGTTAGGTCATTTTCGTCCTCCCTAGGCTTATTGTTGTCCAATTAGGGTTTTTAACCAATCTTGTGCATCCAATAGGTGTGTTTGTGTCATTGGATGATCAATTAGGTCATTTTCGTCCTCCCTAGGCTTATTCTTGTCCAGTTAGGGTTTTTAACCAATCTTGTGCATCCAATAAGTTCATTTGTGTCATTGGATAATCAATTAGGTCATTTTCGTCCTCCCTAGGCATATTCTTGTCCAATTAGGGTTTTTAACCAATCTTGTGCATCCAATAGGTGTGTTTGTGTCATTGGATGATCAATTAGGTCATTTTCGTCCTCCCTAGGCATATTCTTGTCCAATTAGGGTTTTTAACCAATCTTGTGCATCCAATAGGTGTGTTTGTGTCATTGGATGATCAATTAGGTTATTTTCGTCCTCCCTAAGCATATTCTTGTCCAATTAGGCTTTTTAACTAATCTTGTGCATCCAATACGTTCATTTGTGTCATTGGATGATCAATTAGGTCATTTTCGTCCTCCCTAGGCATATTCTTGTCCAATTAGGGTTTTTAACCAATCTTGTGCATCCAATAGGTGTGTTTGTGTCATTGGATGATCAATTAGGTCATTTTCGTCCTCCCTAGGCTTATTCTTGTCCCATTAGGGTTTTTAACCGATCTTGTGCATCCAATAGGTGTGTTTGTGTCATTGGATGATTAATTTGGTCATTTTCGTCCTCCCTAGGCAAATTCTTGTCCAATTAGGGTTTTTAACCAATCTTGTGCATCCAATAGGTGTGTTTGTGTCATTGGATGATCAATTAGGTTATTTTCGTCCTCCCTAGGCATATTCTTGTCCAATTAGGGTTTTTAACTAATCTTGTGCATCCAATACGTTCATTTGTGTAATTGGATGATCAATTAGGTCATTTTCGTCCTCCCTAGGCACATTCTTGTCCAATTAGGGTTTTAAAGCAATCTTGTGCATCCAATAGGTGTGTTTGTGTCATTGGATGATCAATTAGGTCATTTTCGTCCTCCCTAGGCATATTCTTGTCCAATTAGGGTTTTTAACCAATCTTGTGCATCCAATAGGTGTGTTTGTGTCATTGGATGATCAATTAGGTCCTTTTCGTCCTCCCTAGGCATATTCTTGTCCAATTAGGGTTTTTAACCAATCTTGTGCATCCAATAGGTGTGTTTGTGTCATTGGATGATCAATTAGGTTATTTTCGTCCTCCCTAGGCATATTCTTGTCTAATTAGGGTTTTTAACCAATCTTGTGCATCCAATAAGTTGAGTTGTGTCATTGGATTAACATTTAGGTCATTTTCGTCCTCCCTAGGCTTATTCTTGTCCAATTAGGGTTTTTAACCAATCTTGTGCATCCAATAGGTGTGTTTGTGTCATTGGATGATCAATTAGGTCATTTTCGTCCTCCCTAGGCTTATTCTTGTCCAATTAGGGTTTTTAACCAATGTTGTGCATCCAATAAGTTCATTTGTGTCATTGGATTAACATTTAGGTCATTTTCGTTCTCCTTAGGCATATTCTTGTCCAATTAGGGTTTTTAACCAATCTTGTGCATCCAATAGGTGTGTTTGTGTCATTGGATGATCAATTTAGGTCATTTTCGTTCTCCCTAGGCATATTCTTGTCCAATTAGGGTTTTTAATCAATCTTGTGCATCCAATAGGTGTGTTGGTGTCATTGGATGATCAATTAGGTCATTTTCGTCCTCCCTAGGCATATTCTTGTCCAATTAGGGTTTTTAACCAATCTTGTGCATCCAATAGGTGTGTTTGTGTCATTGGATGATCAATTAGGTCATTTTCGTCCTCCCTATGCTTATTCTTGTCCAATTAGGGTTTTTAACCAATCTTGTGCATCCAATAAGTTGAGTTATGTCATTGGATTAACATCTAGGTCATTTTCGTCCTCCCTAGGCTTATTCTTGTCCAATTAGGGTTTTTAACCAATCTTGTGCATCCAATAGGTGTGTTTGTGTCATTGGATGATCAATTAGGTCATTTTCGTCCTCCCTAGGCTTATTCTTGTCCAATTAGGGTTTTTAACCAATCTTGTGCATCCAATAAGTTCAATTGTGTCATTGGATTAACATTATGTCATTTTCGTCCTCCCTAGGCATATTCTTGTCCAATTAGGGTTTTTAACCAATCTTGTGCATCCAATACGTTCATTTGTGTCATTGGATTAACATTTAGGTCATTTTCGTCCTCCCTAGGCATATTCTTGTCCAATTAGAGTTTTAGACCAATCTTGTGCATCCAATAGGTGTGTTTGTGTCATTGGATGATCAATTAGGTTATTTTCGTCCTCCCTAGGCTTATTCTTGTCCAATTAGGGTTTTTAACTAATCTTGTGCATCCAATAAGTTCATTTGTGTCATTGGATGATCAATTAGGTCATTTTCGTCCTCCATAGGCATATTATTGTCCAATTAGGGTTTTTATCCAATCTTGTGCATCCAATAGGTGTGTTTGTGTCATTGGATGATCAATTAGGTCACTTTCGTCCTCCCTAGGCTTATTCTTGTTCAATTAGGGTTTTTAACCGATCTTGTGCATCCAATAGGTGTGTTTGTGTCATTGGATGATCAATTAGGTCATTTTCGTCCTCCCTAGGCATATTCTTGTCCAATTAGGGTTTTTAACCAATCTTGTGCATCCAATAGGTGTGTTTGTGTCATTGGATGATCAATTAGGTCATTTTCGTCCTCCCTAGGCTTATTCTTGTCCGATTAGTTTTTTAACCAATCTCGTGCTTCCAATAGGTGTGTTTGTGTCATTGGATGATCAATTAGGTCATTTTCGTCCTCCCTAGGCATATTCTTGTCCAATTAGGGTTTTTAACCAATCTTGTGCATCCAATAGGTGTGTTTGTGTCATTGGATGATCAATTAGGTCATTTTCGTCCTCCCTAGGCTTATTCTTGTCCAATAAAGGTTTTTTACCAATCTTGTGCATCCAATAGGTGTGTTTGTGTCATTGGATGATCAATTAGGTCATTTTCGTCCTCCCTAGGCATATTCTTGTCCAATTAGGGTTTTTAACCAATCTTGTGCATCCAATAGGTGTGTTTGTGTCATTGGATGATCAATTAGGTCATTTTCGTCCTTCCTAGGCTTATTCTTGTCCAATTAGGGTTTATAACCAATCTTGTGCATCCAATAAGTTCATTTGTGTCATTGGATTAACATTTAGGTCATTTTCGTCCTCCCTAGGCATATTCTTGTCCAATTAGGGTTTTTAACCAATCTTGTGCATCCAATAGGTGTGTTTGTGTCATTGGATGATCAATTAGGTCATTTTCGTCCTCCCTAGGCTTATTCTTGTCCAATTAGCGTTTTTAACCAATCTTGTGCATCCAATAGGTGTGTTTGTGTCATTGGATGATCAATTAGGTCATTTTCGTCCTCCCGAGGCTTATTCTTGTCCAATTAGGGTTTTTAACCAATCTTGTGCATCCAATAGGTGTGTTTGTGTCATTGAATTATCAATTAGGTCATTTTCGTCCTCCCTAGGCTTATTCTTGTCCAATTAGGGTTTTTAACCAATCTTGTGCATCCAATAGGTGTGTTTGTGTCATTGGATGATCAATTAGGTCATTTTCGTCCTCCCTAGGCTTATTTTTGCCCAATTAGGGTTTTTAACCAATCTTGTGCATCCAATAGGTGTGTTTGTGTCATTGGATGATCAATTAGGTCATTTTCGTCCTCCCTAGGCATATTCTTGTCCAATTAGGGTTTTTAACCAATCTTGTGCATCCAATAGGTGTGTTTGTGTCATTGGATGATCAATTAGGTCATTTTCGTCCTCCCTAGGCATATTCTTGTCCAATTAGGGTTTTTAACCAATCTTGTGCATCCAATAGGTGTGTTTGTGGCAATGGATGATCAATTAGGTCATTTTCGTCCTCCCTAGGCTTATTCTTGTCCAATTAGGGTTTTTAACCAATCTAGTGCATCCAATAGGTGTGTTTGTGTCATTGGATGATCAATTAGGTCATTTTCGTCCTCCCTATGCTTATTCTAGCCCAATTAGGGTTTTTAACCAATCTTGTGCATCCAATAAGTTGAGTTGTGTCATTGGATTAGCATTTAGGTCATTTTCGTCCTCCCTAGGCTTATTCTTGTCCAATTAGGGTTTTTAACCAATCTTGTGCATCCAATAAGTTCATTTGTGTCATTGGATTAACATTTAGGTCATTTTCATCCTCCCTAGGCATATTCTTGTCCAATTACGGTTTTTAACCAATCTTGTGCATCCAATAGGTGTGTTTGTGTCATTGGATGATCAATTAGGTCATTTACGTGCTCCCTAGGCTTATTCTTGTCCAATTAGTGTTTTTAACCAATCTTGTGCATCCAATAACTTTGTTTGTGTCATTGAATTAATATTTAGGTCATTTCGTCCTCCCTAGGCATATTATTGTCCAATTAGGGTTTTTAACGAATCTTGTGCATCCAATAGGTGTGTTTGTGTCATTGGATGATCAATTAGGTTATTTTCGTCCTCCCTAGGCTTATTCTTGTCCAATTAGGGTTTTTAACCAATCTTGTGCATCCAATACGTTCATTTGTGTCATTGGATTAACATTTAGGTCATTTTCGTCCTCCCTAGGCATATTCTTGTCCAATTAGAGTTTTAGACCAATCTTGTGCATCCAATAGGTGTGTTTGTGTCATTGGATGATCAATTAGGTTATTTTCGTCCTCCCTAGGCTTATTCTTGTCCAATTAGGGTTTTTAACTAATCTTGTCATCCAATTAGTTCATTTGTGTCATTGGATGATCAATTAGGTCATTTTCGTCCTCCCTAGGCATATTCTTGTCCAATTAGGGTTTTTAACCAATCTTGTGCATCCAATAGGTGTGTTTGTGTCATTGGATGATCAATTAGGTCATTTTCGTCCTCCCTAGGCTTATTCTTGTCCAATTAGGGTTTTTAACCAATCTTGTGCATCCAATAAGTTCATTTGTGTCATTGGATTAACATTCAGGTCATTTTCGTCCTCCCTAGGCATATTCTTGTCCAATTAGGGTTTTTAACCAATCTTGTGCATCCAATAGGTGTGTTTGTGTCATTGGATGATCAATTAGGTCATTTTCGTCCTCCCTAGGCTTATTCTTGTCCAATTAGGATTTTTATCCAATCTTGTGCATCCAATAAGTTCATTTGTGTCATTGGATGATCAATTAGGTCATTTTCGTCCTCCCTAGGCATATTCTTGTCCAACTAGGGTTTTTAACCAATCTTGTGCATCCAATAGGTGTGTTTGTGTCATTGGATGATCAATTAGGTCATTTTCGTCCTCCCTGTGCTTATTCTTGTCCAATTAGGGTTTTTAACCAATCTTGTGCATCCAATAGGTGTGTTTGTGGCAATGGATGATCAATTAGGTCATTTTCGTCCTCCCTAGGCTTATTCTTGTCCAATTAGGGTTTTTAACCAATCTTGTGTATCCAATAGGTGTGTTTGTGTCATTGGATGATCAATTAGGTCATTTTCGTCCTCCCTAGGCATATTCTTGTCCAATTAGGGTTTTTAACCAATCTTGTGCATCCAATAGGTGTGTTTGTGTCATTGGATGATCAATTAGGTCATTTTCGTACTCCCTAGGCTTATTCTTGTCCAATTAGGGTTTTTAACCACTCTTGTGCATCCAATAACTTTGTTTATGTCATTGAATTAATATTTAGGTCATTTTCCTCCTCCCTAGGCATAATCTTGTCCAATTAGGATTTTTAACCAATCTTGTGCATCCAATAGGTGTGTTTGTGTCATTGGATGATCAATTAGGTCATTTTCGTCCTCCCTAGGCTTATTCTTGTCCAATTAGGGTTTTTAACCAATCTTATGCATCCAATAAGTTTGTTTGTGTCATTGAATTAATATTTAGGTCATTTTCGTCCTCCCTAGGCATATTCTTGTCCAATTAGGGTTTGTAACCAATCTTGTGCATCCAATAGGTGTGTTTGTGTCATTGGATGATCAATTAGGTCATTTTCGTCCTCCCTAGGCATATTCTTGTCCAATTAGGGTTTTTAACCAATCTTGTGCATCCAATAGGTGTGTTTGTGTCATTGGATGATCAATTAGGTCATTTTCGTCCTCCCTAGGCATATTATTGTCCAATTAGGGTTTTTAACCAATCTTCTGCATCCAACAGGTGTGTTTGTGTCATTGGATGATCAATTAGGTCATTTTCGTCCTCCCTAGGCATATTCTTGTCCAATTAGGGTTTTTAACCAATCTTGTGCATCCAATAGGTGTGTTTGTGTCATTGGATGATCAATTAGGTCATTTTCGTCCTCCCTAGGCATATTCTTGTCCAATTAGGGTTTTTAACCAATCTTGTGCATCCAATAGGTGTGTTTGTGTCATTGGATGATCAATTAGGTTATTTTCTTCCTCCCTATGCATATTCTTGTCCAATTAGGGTTTTTAACTAATCGTGTGCATCCGATAAGTTCATTTGTGTCATTGGATGATCAATTAGGTCATTTTCGTCCTCCCTAGGCATATTCTTGTCCAATTAGGGTTTTTAACCAATCTTGTGCATCCAATAGGTGTGTTTGTGTCATTGGATGATCAATTAGGTCATTTTCGTCCTCCCTAGGCATATTCTTGTCCAATTAGGGTTTTTAACCAATCTTGTGCATCCAATAGGTGTGTTTGTGTCATTGGATGATCAATTAGGTCATTTTCGTCCTCCCTAGGCTTATTCTTGTCCATTTAGGGTTTTTAACCAATCTTGTGCATCCTATAGGTGTGTTTGTGTCATTGGATGATCAATTAGGTCATTTTCGTCCTCCCTAGGCTTATTCTTGTCCAATTAGGGTTTTTAACCAATCTTGTGCATCCAATAGGTGTGTTTGTGTCATTGGATGATCAATTAGGTCATTTTCGTCCTCCCTAGGCTTATTCTTGTCCAATTAGGGTTTTTAACTAATCTTGTGCATCCAATAAGTGCGTTTGTGTCATTGGATGATCAATTAGGTCATTTTCGTCCTCCCTAGGCATATTCTTGTCCAACTAGGGTTTTTAACCAATCTTGTGCATCCAATAGGTGTGTTTGTGTCATTGGATGATCAATTAGGTCATTTTCGTCCTCCCTAGGCACATTCTTGTCCAACTAGGGTTTTTAACCAATCTTGTGCATCCAATAGGTGTGTTTGTGTCATTGGATTATCAATTAGGTCATTTTCGTCCTCCTTAGGCTTATTCTTGTCCAATTAGGGTTTTTAATCAATCTTGTGCATCCAATAGGTGTGTTTGTGTCATTGGATGATCAATTAGGTCATTTTCGTCCTCCCTAGGCTTATTCTTGTCCAATTAGGGTATTTAACCAATCTTGTGCATCCAATAAGTTCATTTGTGTCATTGGATTAACATTTAGGTCATTTTCGTTCTCCCTAGGCATATTCTTGTCCAATTAGGGTTTTTAACCAATCTTGTGCAAACAATAGGTGTGTTTGTGTCATTGGATGATCAATTTAGGTCATTTTCGTTCTCCCTAGGCATATTCTTGGCCAATTAGGGTTTTTAATCAATCTTGTGCATCCAATAGGTGTGTTTGTGTCATTGGATGATCAATTAGGTCATTTTCGTCCTCCCTAGGCATATTCTTGTCCAATTAGGGTTTTTAACCAATCTTGTGCATCCAATAGGTGTGTTTGTGTCATTGGATGATCAATTAGGTCATTTTCGTCCTCCCTATGCTTATTCTTGTCCAATTAGGGTTTTTAACCAATCTTGTGCATCCAATAAGTTCATTTATGTCATTGAATGATATTTTAGGTCATTTTCGTCCTCCCTAGGCTTATTCTTGTCCAATTAGGGTTTTTAACCAATCTTGTGCATCCAATAAGTTGAGTTGTGTCATTGGATTAACATTTAGGTCATTTTCGTCCTCCCTAGGCTTATTCTTGTCAAATTATGGTTTTTAACCAATCTTGTGCATCCAATACGTTCATTTGTGTCATTGGATTAACATTTAGGTCATTTTCGTCCTCCCTAGGCATATTCTTGTCCAATTAGAGTTTTAGACCAATCTTGTGCATCCAATAGGTGTGTTTGTGTCATTGGATGATCAATTAGGTTATTTTCGTCCTCCCTAGGCTTATTCTTGTCCAATTAAGGTTTTTAACTAATCTTGTGCATCCAATAAGTTAATTTGTGTCATTGGATGATCAATTAGGTCATTTTCGTCCTCCCTGGGCATATTCTTGTCCAATTAGGGTTTTTAACCAATCTTGTGCATCCAATAGGTGTGTTTGTGTCATTGGATGATTAATTAGGTCATTTTCGTCCTCCCTAGGCTTATTCTTGTCCAATTAGGGTTTTTAACCGATCTTGTGCATCCAATAAGTTGAGTTGTGTCATTGGATTAACATTTAGGTCATTTTCGTCCTCCCTAGGCATATTCTTGTCCAATTAGAGTTTTAGACCAATCTTGTGCATCCAATAGGTGTGTTTGTTTCATTGGATGATCAATTAGGTCATTTTCGTCCTCCCTAGGCTTATTCTTGTCCAATTAGGGTTTTTAACCGATCTTGTGCATCCAATAGGTCTGTTTTTGTCATTGGATGATCAATTAGGTCATTTTCGTCATCCCTAGGCATATTCTTGTCCAATTAGAGTTTTAGACCAATCTTGTGCATCCAATAGGTGTGTTTGTTTCATTGGATGATCAATTAGGTCATGTTCGTCCTCCCTAGGCTTATTCTTGTCCAATTAGGGTTTTTAACCGATCTTGTGCATCCAATAGGTCTGTTTTTGTCATTGGATGATCAATTAGGTCATTTTCGTCATCCCTAGGCATATTCTTGTCCAATTAGGGTTTTTAACCAATCTTGTGCGTCCAATAGGTGTGTTTGTGTCATTGGATGATCAATTAGGTCACTTTCGTCCTCCATAGGCTTATTATTGTCCAATTAGGGTTTTTAACCAATCTTGTGCATCCAAGAAGTTGAGTTGTGTCATTGGATTAACATTTAGGTCATTTTCGTCCTCCCTAGGCTTATTCTTGTCCAAATATGGTTTTTAACCAATCTTGTGCATCCAAGACGTTCATTTGTGTCATTGGATTAACATTTAGGTCATTTTCGTCCTCCCTAGGCAGATTCTTGTCCAATTAGAGTTTTAGACCAATCTTGTGCATCCAATAGGTGTGTTTGTGTCATTGGATGATGAATTAGGTTATTTTCGTCCTCCCTAGGCTTATTCTTGTCCAATTAAGGTTTTTAACTAATCTTGTGCAACCAATAAGTTCATTTGTGTCATTGGATGATCAATTAGGTCATTTTCGTCCTCCATAGGCATATTCTTGTCCAATTAGGGTTTTTAACCAATCTTGTGCATCCAATAGGTGTGTTTGTGTCATTGGATGATCAATTAGGTCATTTTCGTCCTCCCTAGGCTTATTCTTGTCCAATTAGGGTTTTTAACCAATCTTGTGCATCCAATAGGTGTGTTTGTGTCTTTGGATGATCAATTAGGTCATTTTCGTCCTTCGTAGGCTTATTCTTGTCCAATTAGGGGTTTTAACCAATCTTGTGCATCCGATAAGTTTGTTTGTGTCATTAAATTAATATTTAGGTCATTTTCGTCCTCCCTAAGCATATTCTTGTCCAATTAGGGTTTTTAACCAATCTTGTGCATCCAATAGGTGTGTTTGTGTCATTGGATGATCAATTAGGTCATTTTCGTCCTCCCTAGGCTTATTCTTGTCCAATTAGGGTTTTTAACCAATCTTGTGCATCCAATAAGTGTGTTTGTGTCATTGGATGATCAATTTGGTCATTTTCGTCCTACCTAGGCTTATTCTTGTCCAATTAGGGTTTTTAACCAATCTTATGCATCCAATAAGTTGAGTTGTGTTATTGGATTAACATTTAGGTCATTTTCGTCATCCCTAGGCTTATTCTTGTCCAATTAGGGTTTTTAACCAATCTTGTGCATGCAATAGGTGTGTTTGTGTCATTGGATGATCAATTAGGTCATTTTCGTCCTCCCTAGACATATTCTTGTCCAATTAGGGTTTTTAACCAATCTTGTGCATCCAATAGGTGTGTTTGTGTCATTGGATGATCAATTAGGTCATTTTCGTCCTCCCTAGGCTTATTCTTGTCCAATTAGGGTTTTTAACCAATCTTGTGCATCCAATAAGTTCATTTGTGTCATTGGATGACCAATTAGGTCATTTTCGTCCTCCCTAGGCATATTCTTGTCCAATTCGGATTTTTAACCAATCTTGTGAATCCAATAGGTCTGTTTGTGTCATTGGATGATCAATTAGGACATTTTTGTCCTCCCTAGGCTTATTCTTGTCCAATTAGGGTTTTTAACCAATCTTGTGCATCCAATAAGTTTGTTTGTGTCATTGAATTAATATTTAGGTCATTTTCGTCCTCCCTAGGCATATTATTGTCCAATTAAGGTTTTTAACCAATCTTGTGCATCCAATAGGTGTGTTTGTGTCATTGGATGATCAATTAGGTCATTTTCGTCCTCCCTAGGCACATTCTTGTGCAATTAGGGTTTTTAACCAATCTAGTGCATCCAATAGGTTTGTTTGTGTCATTGGATGATCAATTAGGTCATTTTCGTCCTCCCTAGGCTTATTCTTGTCCAATTAGGGTTTTCAACCAATCTTGTGCATCCAATAAGTTGAGTTGTTTCATTGGATTAACATTTAGGTCATTTTCGTCCTCCCTAGTCTTATTCTTGTCCAATTAGGGTTTTTAACCAATCTTGTGCATCCAATAGGTGTGTTTGTGTCATTGGATGATCAATTAGATCATTTTCGTCCTCCCTAGGCATATTCTTGTCCAATTAGGGTTTTTAACCAATCTTGTGCATCCAATAGGTGTGTTTGTGTCATTGGATGATCAATTAGGTCATTTTCGTCCTCCCTAGGCATATTCTTGTCCAATTAGGGTTTTTAACCAATCTTGTGCGTCCAATAGGTGTGTTTGTGTCATTGGATGATCAATTAGGTCATTTTCGTCCTCCCTAGGCATATTCTTGTCCAATTAGGGTATTTAACGAATCTTGTGCATCCAATAGGTGTGTTTGTGTCATTGGATGATCAATTAGGTCATTTTCGTCCTCCCTAGGCTTATTCTTGTCCAATTAGGGTTTTTAACCAATCTTGTGCATCCTATAAGTTGAGTTGTGTCATTGGATTAACATTTAGGTCATTTTCGTCCTCCTTAGGCTTATTCTTGTCCAATTAGGGTTTTTAACCAATCTTGTGCATCCAATAGGTGTGTTTGTGTCATTGGATGATCAATTAGGTCATTTTCGTCCTCCCTAGGCATATTCTTGTCCAATTAGGGTTTTTAACCAATCTTGTGCATCCAATAGGTGTGTTTGTGTCATTGGATGATCAATTAGGTCATTTTCGTCCTCCCTAGGCATATTCTTGTCCAATTAGGGTATTTAACCAATCTTGTGCATCCAATAGGTGTGTTTGTGTCATTGGATGATCAATTAGGTCATTTTCGTCCTCCCTAGGCTTATTCTTGTCCAATTAGGGTTTTTAACCGATCTTGTGCATCCAATAGGTCTGTTTGTGTCATTGGATGATCAATTAGGTCATTTTCGTCATCCCTAGGCATATTCTTGTCCAATTAGGGTTTTTAACCAATCTTGTGCGTCCAATAGGTGTGTTTGTGTCATTGGATGATCAATTAGGTCATTTTCGTCCTCCCTAGGCTTATTCTTGTCCAATTAGGGTTTTTAACCAATCTTGTGCATCCAATAAGTTGAGTTGTGTCATTGGATTAACATTTAGGTCATTTTCGTCCTCCCTAGGCTTCTTCTTATCCAATTAGGGTTTTTAACCAATCTTGTGCATCCAATAGGTGTGTTTGTGTCATTGGATGATCAATTAGGTCATTTTCGTCCTCCCTAGGCTTATTCTTGTCCAATTAGGGTTTTTAACCAATCTTGTGCATCCAATAGGTGTGTTTGTGTCATTGGATGATCAATTAGGTCATTTTCGTCCTCCCTAGGCTTATTCTTGTCCAATTAGGGTTTTTAACCAATCTTTTGCATCCAATAGGTGTGTTTGTGTCATTGGATGACCAATTAGGTCATTTTCGTCCTCCCAAGGCATATTCTTGTCCAATTAGGGTTTTTAACCAATCTTGTGCATCCCATAGGTGTGTTTGTGGCAATGGATGATCAATTAGGTCATTTTCGTCCTCCCTAGGCTTATTCTTGTCCAATTAGGGTTTTTAACCAATCTTGTGCATCCAATAGGTGTGTTTGTGTCATTGGATGATCAATTAGGTCATTTTCGTCCTCCCTAGGCTTATTCTTGTCCAATTAGGGTTTTTAACCAATCTTGTGTATCCAATAGGTGTGTTTGTGTCATTGGATGATCAATTAGGTCATTTTCGTCCTCCCTAGGCATATTCTTGTCCAATTAGGGTTTTTAACCAATCTTGTGCATCCAATAGGTGTGTTTGTGTCATTGGATGATCAATTAGGTCATTTTCGTACTCCCTAGGCTTATTCTTGTCCAATTAGGGTTTTTAACCACTCTTGTGCATCCAATAACTTTGTTTATGTCATTGAATTAATATTTAGGTCATTTTCCTCCTCCCTAGGCATAATCTTGTCCAATTAGGATTTTTAACCAATCTTGTGCATCCAATAGGTGTGTTTGTGTCATTGGATGATCAATTAGGTCATTTTCGTCCTCCCTAGGCTTATTCTTGTCCAATTAGGGTTTTTAACCAATCTTATGCATCCAATAAGTTTGTTTGTGTCATTGAATTAATATTTAGGTCATTTTCGTCCTCCCTAGGCATATTCTTGTCCAATTAGGGTTTGTAACCAATCTTGTGCATCCAATAGGTGTGTTTGTGTCATTGGATGATCAATTAGGTCATTTTCGTCCTCCCTAGGCATATTCTTGTCCAATTAGGGTTTTTAACCAATCTTGTGCATCCAATAGGTGTGTTTGTGTCATTGGATGATCAATTAGGTCATTTTCGTCCTCCCTAGGCATATTATTGTCCAATTAGGGTTTTTAACCAATCTTCTGCATCCAACAGGTGTGTTTGTGTCATTGGATGATCAATTAGGTCATTTTCGTCCTCCCTAGGCATATTCTTGTCCAATTAGGGTTTTTAACCAATCTTGTGCATCCAATAGGTGTGTTTGTGTCATTGGATGATCAATTAGGTCATTTTCGTCCTCCCTAGGCATATTCTTGTCCAATTAGGGTTTTTAACCAATCTTGTGCATCCAATAGGTGTGTTTGTGTCATTGGATGATCAATTAGGTTATTTTCTTCCTCCCTATGCATATTCTTGTCCAATTAGGGTTTTTAACTAATCGTGTGCATCCGATAAGTTCATTTGTGTCATTGGATGATCAATTAGGTCATTTTCGTCCTCCCTAGGCATATTCTTGTCCAATTAGGGTTTTTAACCAATCTTGTGCATCCAATAGGTGTGTTTGTGTCATTGGATGATCAATTAGGTCATTTTCGTCCTCCCTAGGCATATTCTTGTCCAATTAGGGTTTTTAACCAATCTTGTGCATCCAATAGGTGTGTTTGTGTCATTGGATGATCAATTAGGTCATTTTCGTCCTCCATAGGCTTATTCTTGTCCAATTAGGGTTTTTGACCAATCTTGTGCATCAAATAAGTTCATTTGTGTCATTGGATGATCAATTAGGTCATTTTCGTCCTCCCTAGGCATATTCTTGTCCAATTAGGGTTTTTAACCAATCTTGTGCATCCAATAGGTGTGTTTGTGTCATTGGATGATCAATTAGGTCATTTTCGTCCTCCCTAGGCTTATTCTTGTCCAATTAGGGTTTTTAACCAATCTTCTGCATCCGATAAGTTTGTTTGTGTCATTGAATTAATATTTAGGTCATTTTCGTCCTCCCTAGACATATTCTTGTCCAATTAGGGTTTTTAACCAATCTTGTGCATCCAATAGGTGTGTTTGTGTCATTGGATGATCAATTAGGTCATTTTCGTCCTCCCTAGGCTTATTCTTGTCCAATTAGGGTTTTTAACCAATCTTGTGCATCCAATAGGTGTGTTTGTGTCATTGGATGATCAATTAGGTCATTTTCGTCCTCCCTAGGCTTATTCTTGTCCAATTAGGGTTTTTAACCAATCTTGTGCATCCAATAAGTTGAGTTGTGTCATTGGATTAACATTTAGATCATTTTCGTTCTCCCTAGGCTTATTCATGTCCAATTAGGGTTTTTAACCAATCTTGTGCATCCAATAAGTTCATTTGTGTTATTGGATTAACATTTAGGTCATATTCGTCCTCCCTAGGCATATTCTTGTCCAATTAGGGTTTTTAACCAATCTTGTGCATCCAATAGGTGTGTTTGTGTCATTGGATGATCAATTAGGTCATTTTCGACCTCCCTAGGCATATTCTTGTCCAATTAGGGTTTTTAACCAATCTTGTGCATCCAATAGGTGCGTTTGTGGCATTGGATGATCAATTAGGTCATTTTCGTCCTCCCTAGGCTTATTCTAGTCCAATTAGGGTTTTTAACCGATCTTGTGCATCCAATAGGTGTGTTTGTGTCATTGGATGATCAATTAGGTCATTTTCGTCCTCCCTAGGCTTATTCTTGTCCAATTAGGGTTTTTAACGGATCTTGTGCATCCAATAGGTCTGTTTGAGTCATAGGATGATCAATTAGGTCATTTTCGTCATCCCTAGGCATATTCTTGTCCAATTAGGGTTTTTAACCAATCTTGTGCATCCAATAGGTGCGTTTGTGTCATTGGATGATCAATTAGGTCATTTTCGTCCTCCCTAGGCTTATTCTTGTCCAATTAGGGTTTTTAACCAATCTTGTGCATCCAATAAGTTGAGTTGTGTCCTTGGATTAACATTTAGGTCATTTTCGTCCTCCCTAGGCTTATTCTTGTCCAATTATGGTTTTTAACCAATCTTGTGCATCCAATACATTCATTTGTGTCATTGGATTAACATTTAGGTCATTTTCGTCCTCCCTAGGCATATTCTTGTCCAATTAGAGTTTTAGACCAATCTTGTGCATCCAGTAGGTGTGTTTGTGTCATTGGATGATCAATTAGGTTATTTTCGTCCTCCCTAGGCTTATTCTTGTCCAATTAAGGTTTTTAACTAATCTTGTGCATCCAATAAGTTCATTTGTTTCATTGGATGATCAATTAGGTCATTTTCGTCCTCCCTAGGCATATTCTTGTCCAATTAGGGTTTTTAACCAATCTTGTGCATCCAATAGGTGTGTTTGTGTCATTGGATGATCAATTAGGTCATTTTCGTCCTCCCTAGGCTTATTCTTGTCCAATTAGGGTTTTTAACTGATCTTGTGCATCCAATAAGTTGAGTTGTGTTATTGGATTAACATTTAGGTCATTTTCGTTCTCCCTAGGCTTATTCTTGTCCAATTAGGGTTTTTAACCAATCTTGTGCATCCAATAGGTGTGTTTGTGTCATTGGATGATCAATTAGGTCAATTTCGTCCTCCCTAGGCTTATTCTTGTCCAATTAGGGTTTTTAACCAATCTTGTGCGTCCAATAGGTGTGTTTGTGTCATTGGGTGATCAATTAGGTCATTTTAGTCCTCCCTAGGCTTATTCTAGTCCAATTAGGGTTTTTAACCGATGTTGTGCATCCAATAGGTGTGTTTGTGTCATTGGATGATCAATTAGGTTATTTTCGTCCTCCCTAGGCATATTCTTGTCCAATTAGGGTTTTGAACCAATCTTGTATATCCAATAGGTGTGTTTGTGTCATGGGATGATCAATTAGGTCATTTTCGTCCTCCCTAGGCATATTCTTGTCCAACTAGGGTTTTTAACCAATCTTGTGCATCCAATAGGTGTGTTTGTGTCATTGGATGATCAATTAGGTCATTTTCGTCCTCCCTAGGCTTATTCTTGTCCAATTAGGGTTTTTAACCAATCTTGTGCATCTAATAAATTGAGTTGTGTCATTGGATTAACATTTAGGTCATTTTCGTCCTCCCTAGGCTTATTCTTGTCCAATTAGGGTTTTTAACCAATCTTGTGCATCCAATAGGTGTGTTTGTGTCATTGGATGATCAATTAGGTCATTTTCTTCCTCCCTAGGCATATTCTTGTCCTATTAGGGTTTTTAACCAATCTAGTGCATCCAATCGGTGTGTTTGTGTCATTGGATGATCAATTAGGTCATTTTCGTCCTCCCTAGGATTATTCTTGTCCAATTAGGGTTTTTAACCGATCTTGTGCATCCAATAGGTGTGTCTATGTCATTGGATGATCAATTAGGTTATTTTCGTCCTCCCTAGGCTTATTCTTGTCCAATTAAGGTTTTTAACTAATCTTGTGCATCCAATAAGTTCATTTGTGTCATTGGAAGATCAATTAGGTCATTTTCATCCTCCCTAGGCATATTCTTGTCCAATTAGGGTTTTTAACCAATCTTGTGCATCCAATAGGTGTGTTTGTGTCATTGGATGATCAATTAGGTCATTTTCGTCCTCCCTAGGCTTATTCTTGTCCAATTAGGGTTTTTAACCAATCTTGTGCATCCAAAAAGTTCATTTGTGTCATTGGATTAACATTTAGGTCATTTTCGTCCTGCCCAGGCATATTCTTGTCCAATTAGGGTTTTTAACCAATCTTGTGCATCCAATAGGTGTGTTTGTGTCATTGGATGATCAATTAGGTTATTTTCGTCCTCCCTAGGCTTATTCTTGTCCAATTAGGGTTTTTAACCAATCTTGTGCATCCAATACGTTGAGTTGTGTCATTGGATTAACCTTTAGGTCATTTTCGTTCTCCCTAGGCTTATTCTTGTCCAATTAGGGTTTTTAACCAATCTTGTGCATCCAATAAGTTCATTTGTGTTATTGGATTAACATTTAGGTCATATTCGTCCTCCCTAGGCATATTCTTGTCCAATTAGGGTTTTTAACAAATCTTGTGTATCCAATAGGTGTGTTTGTGTCATTGGATGATCAATTAGGTCATTTTCGTCCTCCCAAGGCATATTCTTGTCCAATTAGGGTTTTTAACCAATCTTGTGCATCCAATAGGTGTGTTTGTGTCATTGGATGATCAATTAGGTCATTTTCGTCCACCCTAGGCTTATTCTTGTCGAATTAGGGTTTTTAACCAATCTTGTGCATCCAATAAGTTTGTTTGTGTCCTTGAATTAATATTTAGGTCATTTTCGTCCTCCCTAGGCATATTCTTGTCCAATTAGGGTTTTTAACCAATCTTGTGCATCCAATAGGTGTGTTTGTGTCATTGGATGATCAATTAGGTCATTTTCGTCCTCCCTAGGCATATTCTTGTCCAATTAGGGTTTTTAACCAATCTTGTGCATCCAATAGGTGTGTTTGTGTCATTGGATGATCAATTAGGTTATTTTCTTCCTCCCTATGCATATTCTTGTCCAATTAGGGTTTTTAACTAATCGTGTGCATCCGATAAGTTCATTTGTGTCATTGGATGATCAATTAGGTCATTTTCGTCCTCCCTAGGCATATTCTTGTCCAATTAGGGTTTTTAACCAATCTTGTGCATCCAATAGGTGTGTTTGTGTCATTGGATGATCAATTAGGTCATTTTCGTCCTCCCTAGGCATATTCTTGTCCAATTAGGGTTTTTAACCAATCTTGTGCATCCAATAGGTGTGTTTGTGTCATTGGATGATCAATTAGGTCATTTTCGTCCTCCCTAGGCTTATTCTTGTCCAATTAGGGTTTTTAACCAATCTTGTGCATCCAATAAGTTCATTAGTGTCATTGGATGATCAATTAGGTCATTTTCGTCCTCCCTAGGCATATTATTATCCAATTAGGGTTTTTAACCAATCTTGTGCATCCAATAAGTTTGTTTGTGTCATTGAATTAATATTTAGGTCATTTTCGTCCTCCCTAGGCATATTCTTGTCCAATTAGGGTTTTTAACCAATCTTGTGCATCCAATAGGTGTGTTTGTGTCATTGGATGATCAATTAGGTCATTTTCGTCCTCCCTAGGCATATTCTTGTCCAATTAGGGTTTTTAACCAATCTTGTGCATCCAATAGGTGTGTTTGTGTCATTGGATGATCAATTAGGTCATTTTCGTCCTCCCTATGCTTATTCTTGTCCAATTAGGGTTTTTAACCAATCCTGTGTATCCAATAAGTTCATTTGTGTCATTGGATGATCAATTAGGTCATTTTCGTCCTCCCTAGGCATATTCTTCTCCAACTAGGGTTTTTAACCAATCTTGTGCATCCAATAGGTGTGTTTGAGTCATTTGATGATCAATTAGGTCATTTTCGTCCTCCTTCGGCTTATTCTTGTCCAATTAGGGTTTTTAACCAATCTTGTGCATCCAATAGGTGTGTTTGTGTCATTGGATGATCAATTAGGTCATTTTCGTCCTCCCTAGGCATATTCTTCTCCAATTAGGGTTTTTAACGAATCTTGTGCATCCAATAGGTGTGTTTGTGTCATTGGATGATCAATTAGGTCATTTTCGTCCTCCCTAGGCATATTCTTGTCCAATTAGGGTTTTTAACGAATCTTGTGCATCCAATAGGTGTGTTTGTGTCATTGGATGATCAATTAGGTCATTTTCGTCCTCCCTAGGCTTATTCTTGTCCAATTAGGGTTTTTAACCAATCTTGTGCATCCAATAAGTTGATTTGTGTCATTGGATTAGCATTTAGGTCATTTTCGTCCTCCCTAGGCTTATTCTAGTCCATTAGGGTTTTTAACCAATCTTGTGCATCCAATAGGTGTGTTTGTGTCATTGGATGATCAATTAGGTCATTTTCGTCCTCCCTAGGCTTATTCTTGTCCAATTAGGGTTTTTAACCAATCTTGTGCATCCAATAAGTTTTTTGTGTCATTGAATTAATATTTAGGTCATTTTCGTCCTCCCAAGGCATATCCTTGTCCAATTAGGGTTTTTAACCAATCTTGTGCATCCAATAGGTGTGTGTGTCATTGGATGATCAATTAGGTCATTTTCGTCCTCCCTAGGCTTATTCTTGTCCAATGATGGTTTTTAACCAATCTTGTGCATCCAATAGGTGTGTTTGTGTCATTGGATGGTCAATTAGGTCATTTTCGTCCTCCCTAGGCATATTCTTGTCCAATTAGGGTTTTTAACCAATCTTGTGCATCCAATAGGTGTGTTTGTGTCATTGGATGATCAATTAGGTCATTTTCGTCCTCCCTAGGCTTATTCTTGTCCAATTAGGGTTTTTAAACGATCTTGTGCATCCAATAGGTGTGTTTGTGTCATTGGATGATCAATTAGGTCATTTTCGTCCTCCCTAGGCATATTCTTGTCCAATTAGGGTTTTTAACGAATCTTGTGCATCCAATAGGTGTGTTTGTGTCATTGGATGATCAATTAGGTCATTTTCGTCCTCCCTAGGCATATTCTGGTCCAATTAGGGTTTTTAACCAATCTTGTGCATCCAATAGGTTTGTTTGTGTCATTGGATGATCAATTGGGTCATTTTCGTCCTCCCTAGGGATATTCTTGTCCAATTAGGGTTTTTAACCAATCTTGTGCATCCAATAGGTGTGTTTGTGTCATTGGATGATCAATTAGGTCATTTTCGTCCTCCCTAGGCATATTCTTGTCCAATTAGGGTTTTTAACCAATCTTGTGCATCCAATAGGTGTGTTTGTGTCATTGGATGATCAATTAGGTCATTTTCGTCCTCCCTAGGCTTATTCTTATCCAATTAGGGTTTTTAACCAATCTTGTGCTTCCAATAAGTTGAGTTGTGTCATTGGATTAACGTTTAGGTCATTCTCGTCGTCCCTAGGCTTATTCTTGTCCAATTAGGGTTTTTAACCAATCTTGTGCATCCAATACGTTCATTTGTGTCATTGGATTAACATTTAGGTCATTTTCGTCCTCCTTAGGCATATTCTTCTCCAATTAGAGTTTTAGACCAATCTTGTGCATCCAATAGGTGTGTTTGTGTCATTGGATGATCAATTAGGTCATTTTCGTCCTCCCTAGGCATATTCTTGTCCAATTAGGGTTTTTAACCAATCTTGTGCATCCAATAGGTGTGTTTGTGTCATTGGATGATCAATTAGGTCATTTTCGTCCTCCCTAGGCATATTCTTGTCCAATTAGGGTTTTTAACCAATCTTGTGCATCCAATAGGTGTGTTTGTGTCATTGGATGATCAATTAGGTCATTTTCGTCCTCCCTAGGCTTATTCTTGTCCAATTAGGGTTTTTAACCGATCTTCTGCATCCAATAGGTGTGTTTGTGTCTGGATGATCAATTAGGTCATTTTCGTCCTGCCTAGGCATATTCTTGTCCAATTAGGGTTTTTAACCAATTTTGTGCATCTAATAGGTGTGTTTGTGTCATTGGATGATCAATTAGGTCATTTTCGTCCTCCCTAGGCATATTCTTGTCCAATTAGGTTTTTAACCAATCTTGTGCTGCCAAAGGTGTGTTTGTGTCATTGGATGATCAATTAGGTCATTTTCGTCCTCCCTAGGCATATTCTTGTCCAATTAGGGTTTTTAACCAATCTTGTGCATCCAATAGGTGTGTTTGTGTCATTGGATGATCAATTAGGTCATTTTCGTCCTCCCTAGGCATATTCTTGTCCAATTAGGGTTTTTAACCAATCTTGTGCATCCAATAGGTGTGTTTGTGTCATTGGATGATCAATTAGGTCATTTTCGTCCTCCCTAGGCATATTCTTGTCCAATTAGGGTTTTTAACCAATCTTGTGCATCCAATAGGTTGAGTTGTGTCATTGGATTAACATTTAGGTCATTTTCGTCCTCCCTAGGCATATTCTTGTCCAATTAGGGTTTTTAACCAATCTTGTGCATCCAATAGGTGTGTTTGTGTCATTGGATGATCAATTAGGTCATTTTCGTCCTCCCTAGGCTTATTCTTGTCCAATTAGGGTTTTTAACCCATCTTGTGCATCCAATAAGTTGAGTTGTGTCATTGGATTAACATTTAGGTCATTTTCGTTCTCCCTAGGCTTATTATTGTCCAATTAGGGTTTTTAACCAATCTTGTGCATCCAATAAGTTCATTTGTGTTATTGGATTAACATTTAGGTCATATTCGTCCTCCCTAGGCATATTCTTGTCCAATTAGGGTTTTTAACCAATCTTGTGCATCCAATAGGTGTGTTTGTGTCATTGGATGATCAATTAGGTCATTTTCGACCTCCCTAGGCATATTCTTGTCCAATTAGGGTTTTTAACCAATCTTGTGCATCCAATAGGTGCGTTTGTGGCATTGGATGATCAATTAGGTCATTTTCGTCCTCCCTAGGCTTATTCTAGTCCAATTAGGGTTTTTAACCGATCTTGTGCATCCAATAGGTGTGTTTGTGTCATTGGATGATCAATTAGGTCATTTTCGTCCTCCCTAGGCTTATTCTTGTCCAATTAGGGTTTTTAACGGATCTTGTGCATCCAATAGGTCTGTTTGAGTCATAGGATGATCAATTAGGTCATTTTCGTCATCCCTAGGCATATTCTTGTCCAATTAGGGTTTTTAACCAATCTTGTGCATCCAATAGGTGCGTTTGTGTCATTGGATGATCAATTAGGTCATTTTCGTCCTCCCTAGGCTTATTCTTGTCCAATTAGGGTTTTTAACCAATCTTGTGCATCCAATAAGTTGAGTTGTGTCCTTGGATTAACATTTAGGTCATTTTCGTCCTCCCTAGGCTTATTCTTGTCCAATTATGGTTTTTAACCAATCTTGTGCATCCAATACATTCATTTGTGTCATTGGATTAACATTTAGGTCATTTTCGTCCTCCCTAGGCATATTCTTGTCCAATTAGAGTTTTAGACCAATCTTGTGCATCCAGTAGGTGTGTTTGTGTCATTGGATGATCAATTAGGTTATTTTCGTCCTCCCTAGGCTTATTCTTGTCCAATTAAGGTTTTTAACTAATCTTGTGCATCCAATAAGTTCATTTGTGTCATTGGATGATCAATTAGGTCATTTTCGTCCTCCCTAGGCATATTCTTGTCCAATTAGGGTTTTTAACCAATCTTGTGCATCCAATAGGTGTGTTTGTGTCATTGGATGATCAATTAGGTCATTTTCGTCCTCCCTAGGCTTATTCTTGTCCAATTAGGGTTTTTAACCGATCTTGTGCATCCAATAAGTTGAGTTGTGTTATTGGATTAACATTTAGGTCATTTTCGTTCTCCCTAGGCTTATTCTTGTACAATTAGGGTTTTTAACCAATCTTGTGCATCCAATAGGTGTGTTTGTGTCATTGGATGATCAATTAGGTTAATTTCGTCCTCCCTAGGCTTATTCTTGTCCAATTAGGGTTTTTAACCAATCTTGTGCATCCAATAGGTGTGTTTGTGTCATTGGATGATCAATTAGGTCATTTTAGTCCTCCCTAGGCTTATTCTAGTCCAATTACGGTTTTTAACCGATGTTGTGCATCCAATAGGTGTGTTTGTGTCATTGGATGATCAATTAGGTCATTTTCGTCCTCCCTAGGCATATTCTTGTCCAATTAGGGTTTTGAACCAATCTTGTATATCCAATAGGTGTGTTTGTGTCATGGGATGATCAATTAGGTCATTTTCGTCCTCCCTAGGCATATTCTTGTCCAATTAGGGTTTTTAACCAATCTTGTGCATCCAATAGGTGTGTTTGTGTCATTGGATGATCAATTAGGTCATTTTCGTCCTCCCTAGGCTTATTCTTGTCCAATTAGGGTTTTTAACCTATCTTGTGCATCTAATAAATTGAGTTGTGTCATTGGATTAACATTTAGAACATTTTCGTCCTCCCTAGGCTTATTCTTGTCCAATTAGGGTTTTTAACCAATCTTGTGCATCCAATAGGTGTGTTTGTGTCATTGGATGATCAATTAGGTCATTTTCTTCCTCCCTAGGCATATTCTTGTCCTATTAGGGTTTTTAACCAATCTAGTGCATCCAATCGGTGTGTTTGTGTCATTGGATGATCAATTAGGTCATTTTCGTCCTCCCTAGGATTATTCTTGTCCAATTAGGGTTTTTAACCGATCTTGTGCATCCAATAGGTGTGTCTATGTCATTGGATGATCAATTAGGTTATTTTCGTCCTCCCTAGGCTTATTCTTGTCCAATTAAGGTTTTTAACTAATCTTGTGCATCCAATAAGTTCATTTGTGTCATTGGAAGATCAATTAGGTCATTTTCATCCTCCCTAGGCATATTCTTGTCCAATTAGGGTTTTTAACCAATCTTGTGCATCCAATAGGTGTGTTTGTGTCATTGGATGATCAATTAGGTCATTTTCGTCCTCCCTAGGCTTATTCTATCCAATAAGTTCATTTGTGTCATTGGATGATCAATTAGGTCATTTTCGTCCTCCCTAGGCATATTCTTGTCCAATTAGGGTTTTTAACCAATCTTGTGCATCCAATAGGTGTGTTTGTGTCATTGGATGATCAATTAGGTCATTTTCGTCCTCCCTAGGCTTATTCTTGTCCAATTAGGGTTTTTAACCGATCTTGTGCATCCAATAGGTGTGTTTGTGTCGTTGGATGATCAATTAGGTCATTTTCGTCCTCCCTAGGCTTATTCTTGTCCAATTAGGGTTTTTAACCAATCTTGTGCATCCGATAAGTTCATTTGTGTCATTGGATTAACATTTAGGTCATTCTCGTCCTCCCTAGGCATATTCTTGTCCAATTAGGGTTTTTAACCGATCTTGTGCATCCAATAGGTGTGTTTGTGTCATTGGATGATCAATTAAGTCATTTTCGTCCTGCCTAGGCATATTCTTGTCCAATTAGGGTTTTTAACCAATCTTGTGCATCCAATAGGTGTGTTTGTGTCATTGGATGATCAATTAGGTCATTTTCGTCCTCCCTAGGCATATTCTTGTCCAATTAGGGTTTTTAACCAATCTTGTGCTTCCAATAGGTGTGTTTGTGTCATTGGATGATCAATTAGGTCATTTTCGTCCTCCCTAGGCATATTCTGGTCCAATTAGGGTTTTTAACCAATCTTGTGCATCCAATAGGTGTGTTTGTGTCATAGGATGATCAATTTGGTCATTTACGTCCTCCCTAGGCTTATTCTTGTCCAATTAGGGTTTTTAACCAATCTTGTGCATCCAATAACTTTGTTTGTGTCATTGAATTAATATTAAGGTCATTTTCGTTCTCCCTAGGCATATTCTTGTCCAATTAGAGTTTTTAACCAATCTTGTGCATCCAATAGGTGTGTTTGTGTCATTGGATGATCAATTAGGTCATTTTCGTCCTCCCTAGGCTTATTCTTGTCCAATTAGGGGTTTTAACCAATCTTGTGCATCCAATAAGTTTGTTTGTGTCATTGGATGATCAATTAGGTCATTTTCGTCCTCCCTAGGCATATTCTTGTCCAATTAGGGTTTTTAACCAATCTTGTGCATCCAATAGGTGTGTTTGTGTCATTGGATGATCAATTAGGTCATTTTCGTCCTCCCTAGGCATATTCTTGTCCAATTAGGGTTTTTAACCAATCTTGTGCATCCAATAGGTGTGTTTGTGTCATTGGATGATCAATTAGGTTATTTTCGTCCTCCCTAAGCATATTCTTGTCCAATTAGGCTTTTTAACTAATCTTGTGCATCCAATACGTTCATTTGTGTCATTGGATGATCAATTAGGTCATTTTCGTCCTCCCTAGGCATATTCTTGTCCAATTAGGGTTTTTAACCAATCTTGTGCATCCAATAGGTGTGTTTGTGTCATTGGATGATCAATTAGGTCATTTTCGTCCTCCCTAGGCTTATTCTTGTCCCATTAGGGTTTTTAACCGATCTTGTGCATCCAATAGGTGTGTTTGTGTCATTGGATGATTAATTTGGTCATTTTCGTCCTCCCTAGGCAAATTCTTGTCCAATTAGGGTTTTTAACCAATCTTGTGCATCCAATAGGTGTGTTTGTGTCATTGGATGATCAATTAGGTTATTTTCGTCCTCCCTAGGCATATTCTTGTCCAATTAGGGTTTTTAACTAATCTTGTGCATCCAATACGTTCATTTGTGTAATTGGATGATCAATTAGGTCATTTTCGTCCTCCCTAGGCACATTCTTGTCCAATTAGGGTTTTAAAGCAATCTTGTGCATCCAATAGGTGTGTTTGTGTCATTGGATGATCAATTAGGTCATTTTCGTCCTCCCTAGGCATATTCTTGTCCAATTAGGGTTTTTAACCAATCTTGTGCATCCAATAGGTGTGTTTGTGTCATTGGATGATCAATTAGGTCCTTTTCGTCCTCCCTAGGCATATTCTTGTCCAATTAGGGTTTTTAACCAATCTTGTGCATCCAATAGGTGTGTTTGTGTCATTGGATGATCAATTAGGTTATTTTCGTCCTCCCTAGGCATATTCTTGTCTAATTAGGGTTTTTAACTAATCTTGTGCATCCAATACGTTCATTTGTGTCATCGGATAATCAATTAGGTCATTTTCGTCCTCCCTAGGCATATTCTTGTCCAATTAGGGTTTTAAACCAATCTTGTGCATCCAATAGGTGTGTTTGTGTCATTGGATGATCAATTAGGTCATTTTCGTCCTCCCTAGGCATATTCTTGTCCAATTAGGGTTTTTAACCAATCTTGTGCATCCAATAGGTGTGTTTGTGTCATTGGATGATCAATTAGGTCATTTTCGTCCTCCCTAGGCATATTCTTGTCCAATTAGGGTTTTTAACCAATCTTGTGCATCCAATAGGTGTGTTTGTGTCATTGGATGATCAATTAGGTCATTTTCGTCCTCCATAGGCTTATTCTTGTCCAATAAGAGTTTTTAACCAATCTTCTGCATCCAATAAGTTGAGTTGTGTCATTGGATTAACATTTAGGTCATTTTCGTCCTCCCTAGGCTTATTCTTGTCCAATTAGGGTTTTTAACCAATCTTGTGCATCCAATAAGTTCATTTGTGTCATTGGATTAACATTTAGGTCATTTTCGTCCTCCATAGGCATATTCTTGTCCAATTAGAGTTTTAGACCAATCTTGTGCATCCAATAGGTGTGTTTGTGTCATTGGATGATCAATTAGGTTATTTTCGTCCTCCCTAGTCTTATTCTTGTCCAAATAGGGTGTTTAACTAATCTTGTGCATCCAATAAGTTCATTTGTGTCATTGGATTAACATTTAGGTCATTTTCGTCCTCCCTAGGCATATTCTTGTCCAATTAGGGTTTTTAACCAATCTTGTGCATCCAATAGGTGTGTTTGTGTCATTGGATGATCAATTAGGTCATTTTCGTCCTCCCTAGGCATATTCTTGTCCAATTAGGGTTTTTAACCAATCTTGTGCATCCAATAAGTTTGTTTGTTTCATTGAATTAATATTTAGGTCATTTTCGTCTTCCCTAGGCATATTCTTGTCCAATTAGGGGTTTTAACCAATCTTGTGCATCCAATAGGTGTATTTGTGTCATTGGATGATCAATTAGGTCATTTTCGTCCTCCCTAGGCATATTCTTGTCCAATTAGGGTTTTTAACGAATCTTGTGCATCCAATAGGTGTGTTTGTGTCATTGGATGATCAATTAGGTCATTTTCGTCCTGCCTAGGCTTATTCTTGTCCAATTAGGGTTTTTAACCAATCTTGTGCATCCAATAACTTTGTTTGTGTCATTAAATTAATATTTAGGTCATTTTCCTCCTCCCTAGGCATATTGTTGTCCAATTAGGGTTTTTAACCAATTTTGTGCATCCAATAGGTGTGTTTGTGTCATTGGATGATCAATTAGGTCATTTTCGTCCTCCCTAGGCTTATTCTTGTCCAATTAGGGTTTTTAATCAATCTTGTGCATCCAATAAGTTCATTTGTGTCATTGGATTAACATTTAGGTCATTTTCGTTCTCCCTAGGCATATTCTTGTCCAATTAGGGTTTTTAACCAATCTTGTGCTTCCAATAGGTGTGTTTGTGTCATTGGATGATCAATTAGGTCATTTTCGTCCTCCCTAGGCTTATTCTTGTCCAATTAGGGTTTTTAACCAATCTTGTGCATCCAATAAGTTTGTTTGTTTCAATGAATTAATATTTAGGTCATTTTCGTCCTCCCTAGGCATATTCTTGTCCAATTAGGGTTTTTAACGAATCTTGTGCATCCAATAGGTGTGTTTGTGTCATTGGATGATCAATTAGGTCATTTTCGTCCTCCCTAGGCTTATTCTTGTCCAATTAGGGTTTTTAATCAATCTTGTGCATCCAATAAGTTCATTTGTGTCATTGGATTAAAATTTAGGTCATTTTCGTCCTCCCTAGGCTTATTCTTGTCCAATTAGGGTATTTAATCAATCTTGTGCATCCAATAAGTTCATTTGTGTCATTGGATTAACATTTAGGTCATTTTCGTCCTCCCTAGGCATATTCTTGTCCAATTAGGGTTTTTAACCAATCTTGTGCATCCAATAGGTGTGTTTGTGTCATTGGATGATCAATTAGGTCATTTTCGTCCTCCCTAGGCATATTCTTGTCCAATTAGGGTTTTTAACCAATCTTGTGCATCCAATAAGTTCATTTGTGTCATTGGATTAACATTTAGGTCATTTTCGTCCTCCCTAGGCATATTCTTGTCCAATTAGAGTTTTAGACCAATCTTGGGCATCCAATAGGTGTGTTTGTGTGTTTGGATGATCGATTAGGTTATTTTTGTCCTCCCTAGGCTTATTCTTGTCCAATTAGGGTTTTTAACCAATCTTGTGCATCCGATAAGTTTGTTTGTGTCATTGAATTAATATTTAGGTCATTTTCGTCCTCCCTAGGCATATTCTTGTCCAATTAGGGTTTTTAACCAATCTTGTGCATCCAATAGGTGTGTTTGTGTCATTGGATGATCAATTAGGTCATTTTCGTCCTCCCTAGGCATATTCTTGTCCAATTAGGGTTTTTAACCAATCTTGTGCATCCAATAAGTTCATTTGTGTCATTGGATGATTAATTAGGTCATTTTCGTCCTCCTAGGCATGTTCTTGTCAAATTTGGGTTTTTAACCAATCTTGTGCATGCAATAAGTTGAGTTGTGTCATTGGATTAACATTTAGGTCATTTTCGTCCTCCCTAGGCATATTCTGGTCCAATTAGGGTTTTTAACCAATCTTGTGCATCCAATAGGTGTGTTTGTGTCATTGGATGATCAATTAGGTCATTTTCGTCCTCCCTAGGCATATTCTAGTCCAATTAGGGTTTTTAACGAATCTTGTGCATCCAATTGGTGTGTTTTTGTCATTGGATGATCAATTAGGTCATTTTCGTCCTCCCTAGGCTTATTCTTGTCCAATTAGGGTTTTTAACCAATCTTGTGTATCCAATAGGTGTGTTTGTGTCATTGGCTGATCAATTAGGTTATTTTCGTCCTCCCTAGGCTTATTCTTGTCCAATTAGGGTTTTTAACCAATCTTGTGCATCCAATAAGTTGAGTTGTGTCATTGGATTAACATTTAGGTCATTTTCGTCCTCCCTAGGCTTATTCTTGTCAAATTATGGTTTTTAACCAATCTTGTGCATCCAATACGTTCATTTGTGTCATTGGATTAACATTTAGGTCATTTTCGTCCTCCCTAGGCATATTCTTGTCCAATTAGAGTTTTAGACCAATCTTGTGCATCCAATAGGTGTGTTTGTGTCATTGGATGATCAATTAGGTCATCTTCGTCCTCCCTAGGCTTATTCTTGTCCAATTAGGGTTTTTAACCAATCTTGTTCATCCATTAGGTTTGTTTGTGTCATTGGATGATCAATTAGGTCATTTTCGTCCTCCCTAGGCATATTCTTGTCCAATTAGGGTTTTTAACCAATCTTGTGCATCCAATAGGTGTGTTTGTGTCATTGGATGATCAATTAGGTCATTTTCGTCCTCCCTAGGCTTATTCTTGTCCAATTAGGGTTTTTAACCAATCTTGTACATCTAATAAGTTCATTTGTGTCATTGGATTAACATTTAGGTCATTTTCGTCCTCCCTAGGAATATTCTTGTCCAATTAGGGTTTTTAACCAATCTTGTGCATCCAATAGGTGTGTTTGTGTCATTGGATGATCAATTAGGTCATTTTCGTCCTCCCTAGGCATATTCTTGTCCAATTAGGGTTTTTAACCAATCTTGTGCATCCAATAGGTGTGTTTGTGGCAATGGATGCTCAATTAGGTCATTTTCGTCCTCCCTAGGCTTATTCTTGTCCAATTAGGGTTTTTAACCAATCTTGTGCATCCAATAGGTGTGTTTGTGTCATTGGATGATCAATTAGGTCATTTTCGTCCTCCCTAGGCATATTCTTGTCCAACTAGGGTTTTTAACCAATCTTGTGCATCCAATAGATGTGTGTTTGTGTCATTGGATGATCAATTAGGTCATTTTCGTCCTCCCTAGGCATATTCTTGTCCAACTAGGGTTTTTAACCAATCTTGTGCATCCAATAGGTGTGTTTGTGTCATTGGATGATCAATTAGGTCATTTTCGTCCTCCCTAGGCACATTCTTGTCCAACTAGGGTTTTTAACCAATCTTGTGCATCCAATAGGTGTGTTTGTGTCATTGGATTATCAATTAGGTCATTTTCGTCCTCCTTAGGCTTATTCTTGTCCAATTAGGGTTTTTAATCAATCTTGTGCATCCAATAGGTGTGTTTGTGTCATTGGATGATCAATTAGGTCATTTTCGTCCTCCCTAGGCTTATTCTTGTCCAATTAGGGTATTTAACCAATCTTGTGCATCCAATAAGTTCATTTGTGTCATTGGATTAACATTTAGGTCATTTTCGTTCTCCCTAGGCATATTCTTGTCCAATTAGGGTTTTTAACCAATCTTGTGCAAACAATAGGTGTGTTTGTGTCATTGGATGATCAATTTAGGTCATTTTCGTTCTCCCTAGGCATATTCTTGGCCAATTAGGGTTTTTAATCAATCTTGTGCATCCAATAGGTGTGTTTGTGTCATTGGATGATCAATTAGGTCATTTTCGTCCTCCCTAGGCATATTCTTGTCCAATTAGGGTTTTTAACCAATCTTGTGCATCCAATAGGTGTGTTTGTGTCATTGGATGATCAATTAGGTCATTTTCGTCCTCCCTATGCTTATTCTTGTCCAATTAGGGTTTTTAACCAATCTTGTGCATCCAATAAGTTGAGTTGTGTCATTTGATTAACATTTTGGTCATTTTTGTCCTCCCTAGGCTTATTCTTGTCCAATTAGGGTTTTTAACCAATCTTGTGCATCCAATAGGTGTGTTTGTGTCATTGGATGATCAATTAGGTCATTTTCGTCCTCCCTAGGCATATTCTTGTCCAATTAGGGTTTTTAACCAATCTTGTGCATCCAATAGGTGTGTTTGTGTCATTGGATGATCAATTAGGTCATTTTCGTCCTCCCTAGGCTTATTCTTGTCCAATTAGGGTTTTTAACCAATCTTGTGCATCCAATAAGTTTGTTTGTGTCATTGAATTAATATTTAGGTCCTTTTCGTCCTCCCTAGACATATTCTTGTCCAATTAGGGTTTTTAACCAATCTTGTGCATCCAATAGGTGTGTTTGTGTCATTGGATGACCAATTTGGTCATTTTCGTCCTCCCTAGGCTTATTCTTGTCCAATTAGGGTTTTTAACCAATCTTGTGCATCCAATAAGTTCATTTGTGTTATTGGATTAACATTTAGGTCATATTCGTCTTCCCTAGGCATATTCTTGTCCAATTAGGGTTTTTAACCAATCTTGTGCATCCAATAGGTGTGTTTGTGTCATTGGATGATCAATTAGGTCATTTTCGTCCTCCCTAGGCATATTCTTGTCCAATTAGGGTTTTTAACCAATCTTGTGCATCCAATAGGTGTGTTTGTGTCATTGGATGATCAATTAGGTCATTTTCGTCCTACCTAGGCATATTCTTGTCCAGTTAGGGTTTTTAACCAATCTTGTGCATCCAATAGGTGTGTTTGTGTCCTTGGATCATCAATTAGGTCATTTTCGTCCTCCCTAGGCTTATTCTTGTCCAATTAGGGTTTTTAACCAATCTTGTGCATCCAATAAGTTCATTAGTGTCATTGGATGATCAATTAGGTCATTTTCGTCCTCCCTAGGCATGTTCTTGTCCAACTAGGGTTTTTAACCAATCTTGTGCATCCAATAGGTGTGTTTGTATCATTGGATTAACATTTAGGTCATTTTCGTTCTCCCTAGGCATATTCTTGTCCAATTAGGGTTTTTAACCAATCTTGTGCATCCAATAGGTGTGTTTGTGTCATTGGATGATCAATTAGGTCATTTTCGTCCTCCCTAGGCTTATTCTAGTCCAATTAGGGTTTTTAACCGATCTTGTGCATCCAATAGGTGTGTTTGTGTCATTGGATGATCAATTAGGTCATTTTCGTCCTCCCTAGGCTTATTCTTGTCCAATTAGGGTTTTTAACGGATCTTGTGCATCCAATAGGTCTGTTTGAGTCATAGGATGATCAATTAGGTCATTTTCGTCATCCCTAGGCATATTCTTGTCCAATTAGGGTTTTTAACCAATCTTGTGCATCCAATAGGTGCGTTTGTGTCATTGGATGATCAATTAGGTCATTTTCGTCCTCCCTAGGCTTATTCTTGTCCAATTAGGGTTTTTAACCAATCTTGTGCATCCAATAGGTATGTTTGTGTCATTGGATGATCAATTAGGTCATTTTCGTCCTCCCTTGACTTATTCTTGTCAAATTAGGGTTTTTAACCAATCTTGTGCATCCAATAACTTTGTTTGTGTCATTGAATTAATATTTAGGTCATTTTCGTCCTCCCTAGGCATATTCTTGTCCAATTAGGGTTTTTAACCAATCTTGTGCATCCAATAGGTGTGTTTGTGTCATTGGATGATCAATTAGGTTATTTTCGTCCTTCCTAGGCTTACTCTTGTCCAATTAGGGTTTTTAACCAATGTTGTGCATCCAATAAGTTCATTTGTGTCATTGGATTAATATTTAGGTCATTTTCGTCCTCCCTAGACATATTCTTGTCCAATTAGGGTTTTTAACCAGTCTTGTGCATCCAATAACTTTGTTTGTGTCATTGAATTAATATTTAGGTCATTTTCGTCCTCCCTAGGCATATTCTTGTCCAATTAGGGTTTTTAACCAATCTTGTGCATCCAATAGGTGTGTTTGTGTCATTGGATGATCAATTAGGTCATTTTCGTCCTCCCTAGGCATATTCTTGTCCAATTAGGGTTTTTAACCAATCTTGTGCATCCAATAGGTGTGTTTATGTCATTGGATGATCATTTAGGTCATTTTCGTCCTCCCTAGGCATATTCTTATCCAATTAGGGTTTTTAACCAATCTTGTGCATCCAATAGGTGTGTTTGTGTCATTGGATGATCAATTAGGTCTTTTCGTCCTCTTTATGCTTATTCTTGTTCAATTAGGGTTTTTAACCAATCTTGTGCATCCAATAACTTTGTTTGTGTCATTGAATTAATATTTAGGTCATTTTCATCCTCCCTAGGCATATTCTTGTCCAATTAGGGTTTTTAACCAATCTTGTGCATCCAATAGGTGTGTTTGTGTCATTGGATGATCAATTAGGTCATTTTCGTCCTCCCTAGGCATATTCTTGTCCAATTAGGGTTTTTAACCAATCTTGTGCATCCAATAGGTGTGTTTGTGTCATTGGATGATCAATTAGGTCATTTTCGTCCTCCCTAGGCATATTCTTGTCCAATTAGGGTTTTTAACCAATCTTGTGCATCCAATAGGTGTGTTTGTGTCATTGGATGATCAATTAGGTTATTTTCTTCCTCCCTATGCATATTCTTGTCCAATTAGGGTTTTTAACTAATCGTGTGCATCCGATAAGTTCATTTGTGTCATTGGATGATCAATTAGGTCATTTTCGTCCTCCCTAGGCATATTCTTGTCCAATTAGGGTTTTTAACCAATCTTGTGCATCCAATAGGTGTGTTTGTGTCATTGGATGATCAATTAGGTCATTTTCGTCCTCCCTAGGCATATTCTTGTCCAATTAGGGTTTTTAACCAATCTTGTGCATCCAATAGGTGTGTTTGTGTCATTGGATGATCAATTAGGTCATTTACGTCCTCCCTAGGCCTATTCTTGTCAAATTAGGGTTTTTAACCAATCTTGTGCATCCAATAACTTTGTTTGTGTAATTGAATTAATATTTAGGTCATTTTCGTCCTCCCTAGGCATATTCTTGTCCAATTAGGGTTTTTAACCAATCTTGTGCATCCAATAGGTGTGTTTGTGTCATTGGATGATCAATTAGGTCATTTTCGTCCTCCCTAGGCATATTCTTGTCCAATTAGGGTTTTTAACCAATCTTGTGCATCCAATAGGTGTGTTTGTGTCATTGGATGATCAATTAGGTCATTTTCGTCCTCCATAAGCATATTCTTGTCCAATTAGGGTTTTTAACCAATCTTGTGCATCCAATAGGTGTGTTTGTGTCATTGGATGATCAATTAGGTCATTTTTGTCCTCCCTAGGCTTATTCTTGTCCAATTAGGGTTTTTAACCAATCTTGTGCATCCGATAAGTTTGTTTGTGTCATTAAATTAATATTTAAGTCATTTTCTTCCTCCCTAGGCTTATTCTTGTCCAATTAGGGTTTTTAACCAATCTTGTGCATCCAATAGGTGTGTTTGTGTCATTGGATGATCAATTAGGTCATTTACGTCCTCCCTAGGCTTATTCTTGTACAATTAGGGTTTTTAACCAATCTTGTGCATCCAATAACTTTGTTTGGGTCATTAAATTAATATTTAGGTCATTTTCTTCCTCCCTAGGCATATTCTTGTCCAATTAGGGATTTTAACCAATCTTGTGCATCCAATAGGTGTGTTTGTGTCATTGGATGATCAATTAGGTCATTTTCGTCCTCCCTAGGCATATTCTTGTCCAATTAGGGTTTTTAACCAATCTTGTGCATCCAATAGGTGTGTTTGTGTCATTGGATGATCAATTAGGTCATTTACGTCCTCCCTAGGCTTATTCTTGTCCAATTAGGGTTTTTAACCAATCTTGTGCATCCAATAGGTGTGTTTGTGTCATTGGATGATCAATTAGGTCATTTTCGTCCTCCCTAGGCATATTCTTGTCCAATTAGGGTTTTTAACCAATCTTGTGCATCTAATAGGTGTGTTTGTGTCCTTGGATGATCAATTAGGTCATTTTCGTCCTCCCTAGGCATATTCTTGTCCAATTAGGATTTTTAACCAATCTTGTGCATCCAATAGTTCTGTTTGTGTCATTGGATGATCAATTAGGTCATTTTCGTCCTCCCTAGGCTTATTCTTGTCCAATTAGGGTTTTTAACCAATCTTGTGCATCCGGTAAGTTTGTTTGTGTCATTGAATTAATATTTAGGTCATTTACGTCCTCCCTAGGCATATTCTTGCCCAATTAGGGTTTTTAACCAATCTTGTGCATCCAATAGGTGTGTTTGTGTCATTGGATGATCAATTAGGTCATTTTCGTCCTCCCTAGGCTTATTCTTGTCCAATTAGGGTTTTTAACCAATCTTGTGCATCTAATAGGTGTGTTTGTGTCATTGGATTAACATTTAGGTCATTTTCGTCCTCCCTAGGCATATTCTTGTCCAATTAGAGTTTTAGACCAATATTGTGCATCCAATGGGTTTTTAACCAATCTTGTGCATCCAATAGGTGTTTTTGTGTCATTGGATGATCAATTAGGTCATTTTGTTCTCCCTAGGCCTATTCTTGTCCAATTAGGGTTTTTAACCAATCTTGTGCATCCAATAGGTGTGTTTGTGTCATTGGATGATCAATTAGGTCATTTTCGTCCTCCCTATGCTTATTCTTGTCCAATTAGGGTTTTTAACCAATCTTGTGCATTCAATAAGTTCATTTGTGTCATTGGATTAACATTTAGGTCATTTTCGTCCTCCCTAGGCTTATTCTTGTCCAATTAGGGTTTTTAACCAATCTTGTGCATCCAATAAGTTGAGTTGTGTCATTGGATTAATATTTAGGTCATTTTCGTCCTCCCTAGGCATATTCTTGTCCAATTAGGGTTTTTAACGAATCTTGTGCATCCAATAGGTGTGTTTGTGTCATTGGATGATCAATTAGGTCATTTTCGTCCTCCCTAGGCTTATTCTTGTCCAATTAGGGTTTTTAACCAATCTTGTGCATCCAATAAGTTGAGTTGTGTCATTGGATTAACATTTAGGTCATTTTCGTCCTCCCTAGGCTTATTCTTGTCCAATTATGGTTTTTAACCAATCTTGTGCATCCAATACGTTCATTTGTGTCATTGGATTAACATTTAGGTCATTTTCGTCCTCCCAAGGCATATTCTTGTCCAATTAAAGTTTTAGACCTATCTTGTGCATCCAATAGGTGTGATTGTGTCATTGGATGATCAATTAGGTTATTTTCGTCCTCCCTAGGCTTATTCTTGTCCAATTAGGGTTTTTAACCAATCTTGTGCATCCAATAGGTGTGTTTGTGTCATTGGATGATCAATTAGTTCGTTTTCGTCTTCCCTAGGCATATTCTTGTCCAATTAGGGTTTTTAACCAATCTTGTGCATCCAATAGGTGTGTTTGTGTCATTGGATGATCAATTAGGTCATTTTCGTCCTCCCTAGGCATATTCTTGTCCAATTAGGGTTTTTAACGAATCTTGTGCATCCAATAGGTGTGTTTGTGTCATTGGATGATCAATTAGGTCATTTTCGTCCTCCCTAGGCTTATTCTTGTCCAATTAGGGTTTTTAACCGATCTTGTGCATCCAATAGGTCTGTTTGTGTCATTGGATGATCAATTAGGTCATTTTCGTCATCCCTAGGCATATTCTTGTCCAATTAGGGTTTTTAACCAATCTTGAGCATCCAATAGGTGTGTTTGTGTCATTGGATGATCAATTAGGTCATTTTCGTCCTCCCTAGGCTTATTCTTGTCCAATTAGGGTTTTTAACCAATCTTGTGCATCCAATAAGTTGAGTTGTGTCATTGGATTAACATTTAGGTCATTTTCGTCCTCCCTAGGCTTATTCTTGTTCAGTTATGGTTTTTAACCAATCTTGTGCATCCAATACGTTCATTTGTGTCATTGGATTAACATTTAGGTCATTTTCGTCCTCCCTAGGCATATTCTTGTCCAATTAAAGTTTTAGACCAATCTTGTGCATCCAATAGGTGTGTTTGTGTCATTGGATGATCAATTAGGTTATTTTCGTCCTCCCTAGGCTTATTCTTGTCCAATTAAGGTTTTTAACTAATCTTGTGCATCCAATAAGTTCATTTGTGTCATTGGATGATCAATTAGGTCATTTTCGTCCTCCCTAGGC
>JBBPBR010001336.1:17087-57547 GCA_037974775.1 Cicer pinnatifidum | reverse complement strand
ACAAACACACCTATTGGATGCACAAGATTGGTTAAAAACCCTAATTGGACAAGAATATGCCTAGGGAGGACGAAAATGACCTAATTGATCATCCAATGACACAAACACACCTATTGGATGCAAAAGATTCGTTAAAAACCCTAATTCGACAAGAATATGCCTAGGGAGGACGAAAATGACCTAATTGATCATCCAATGACACAAACACACCTATTGGATGCACAAGATTGGTTAAAAACCCTAATTGGACAAGAATAAGCCTAAATTGGACAAGAATAAGCCTAAGGAGGACGAAAATGACCTAAATGTTAAACCAATGACACAACTCAACTTAATGGATGCACAAGATTGGTTAAAAACCATAATTGGACAAGAATAAGCCTATGGAGGACGAAAATGACCTAATTGATCATCCAATGACACAAACACACCTATTGGATGCACAAGATTGGTTAAAAACCCTAATTGGACAAGAATAAGCCTAGGGAGGACGAAAATGACCTAAATGTTTATCCAATGACACAACTCAACTTATTGGATGCACAAGATTGGTTAGAAACCCTAATTGGACAAGAATAAGCCTAGGGAGGACGAAAATGACCTAATTGATCATCCAATGACACAAACACACCTATTGGATGCACAAGATTGGTTAAAAACACTAATTGGACAAGAATATGCCTAGGGAGGACGAAAATGACCTAAATATTAACTGAATGACACAAACAAACTTATCAGATGCACAAGATTGGTTAAAAACCCTAAATGGACCAGAATATGCCTAGGGAGGACGAAAATGACCTAATTGATCATCCAATGACACAAACACACCTATTGGATGCACAAGATTGGTTAAAAACCCTAATTGGACAAGATTATGCCTAGGGTGGACGAAAATGACCTAATTGATCATCCAATGACACAAATGAACTAATTGGATGCACAAGATTAGTTAAAAACCCTAATTGGACAAGAATAAACCTAGGGAGGACGAAAATAACCTAATTGATCATCCAATGACACAAACACACCTATTGGATGCACAAGATTGGTTAAAAACCCTAATTGGACAAGAATAAGCCTAGGGAGGACGAAAGTGACCTAATTGATCATCCAATGACACAAACACACCTATTGGATGCACAAGATTGGTCTAAAACTCTAATTGGACAAGAATATGCCTAGGGAGGACGAAAATGACCTAAATGTTAATCCAATGACACAAATGAACTTATTGGATGCACAAGATTGGTTAAAAACCCTAATTGGACAAAAATAAGCCTAGGGAGGACGAAAATGACCTAAATGTTAATCCAATGACACAACTCAACTTATTGGATGCACAAGATTCGTTAAAAACCCTAATTGGGCAAGAATAAGCCTATGGAGGACGAAAATGACCTAATTGATCAACCAATGACACAAACACACCTATTGGATGCACAAGATTGGTTAAAAACCCTAATTGGACAAGAATATGCCTAGGGAGGACGAAAATTACCTAATTGATCATCCAATGACACAAACACACCTATTGGATGCACAAGATTGGTTAAAAACCCTAATTGGACAAGAATAAGCCTAGGGAGGACGAAAATGACCTAATTGATCATCCAATGACACAAACACACCTATTGGATGCACAAGATTGGTTAAAAACCCTAATTGGACAAGAATATGCCTAGGGAGGACAAAAATGACCTAATTGATCATCCAATGACACAAATGAACTTATTGGTTGCACAAGATTAGTTAAAAACCCTAATTGGACAAGAATAAGCCTAGGGAGGACGAAAATAACCTAATTGATCATCCAATGACACAAACACACCTATTGGATGCACAAGATTGGTCTAAAACTCTAATTGGACAAGAATATGCCTAGGGAGGACGAAAATGACCTAAATGTTAATCCAATGACACAAATGAACTTATTGGATGCACAAGATTGGTTAAAAACCCTAATTGGACAAGAATAAGCCTAGGGAGGACCAAAATGACCTAAATGTTAATCTAATGACACAAACACACCTATTGGATGCACGAGATTGGTTAAAAACCCTAATTGGACAAGAATATGCCTAGGGAGGACGAAAATGACCTAAATATTAATTCAATGACACAAACAAACTTATCGGATGCATAAGATTGGTTAAAAACCCTAATTAGACAAGAATAAGTCTAGGGAGGACGAAAACGACCTAATTGATCATCCAATGAGACAAATGAACTTATTGGATGCACAAGATTAGTTAAAAACCCTAATTGGACAAGAATAAGCTTTGGGAGGACGAAAATAACCTAATTGATCATCCAATGACACAAACACACCTATTGGATGCACAAGATTGGTTAAAAACCCTAATTGGACAAGAATATGCCTAGGGAGGACGAAAATGACCTAATTGATCATCCAATGACACAAATGAACTTATTGGATGCACAAGATTAGTGAAAAACCCTAATTGGACAAGAATAAGCCTAGGGAGGACGAAAATAACCTAATTGATCATCCAATGACACAAACACACCTATTGGATGCACAAGATTGGTCTAAAACTCTAATTGGACAAGAATATGCATAGGGAGGACGAAAATGACCTAAATGTTAATCCAATGACACAAATGAACTTATTGGATGCACAAGATTGGTTAAAAGCCCTAATTGGATAAGAATAAGCCTAGGGAGGACGAAAATGACCTAAATGTTAATCCAATGACACAACTCAACTTATTGGATGCACAAGATTGGTTAAAAACCCTAATTGGACAAGAATAAGCCTAGGGAGGACGAAAATGACCTAATTGATCATCCAATGACACAAACACACCTATTGGATGCACAAGATTGGTTAAAAACCCTAATTGGACAAGAATATGCCTGGGGAGGACGAAAATGACCTAATTGATCATCCAATGACACAAACACACCTATTGGATGCACAAGATTGGTTAAAAACCCTAATTGGACAAGAATATGCTTAGGGAGGACGAAAATGACCTAAATATTAATTCAATGACACAAACAAAGTTATTGGATGCACAAGATTGGTTAAAAATCCTAATTGGACAAGAATAAGCCTAGGGAGGACGTAAATGACCTAATTGATCATCCAATGACACAAACACACCTATTGATGCACAAGATTGGTTAAAAACCCTAATTGGACAAGAATATGCCTAGGGAGGACGAAAATGACCTAATTGATCATCCAATGACACAAACACACCTATTGGATGCACAAGATTGGTTAAAAACCCTAATTGGACAAGAATAAGCCTAGGGAGGACGAAAATGACCTAATTGATCATCCAATGACACAAACACACCTATTGGATGCACAAGATTGGTTAAAAACCCTAATTGGACAAGAATAAGCCTAGGGAGGACGAAAATGACCTAATTGATCATCCAATGACACAAACACATCTATTGGAAGCACAAGATTGGTTAGAAACCCTAGTTGGACAAGAATATGCCTAGGGAGGACGAAAATGACCTAATTGATCATCCAATGACACAAATGAACTTATTGGATGCACAAGATTGCTTAAAAACCCTAATTGGACAAAAATAAGCATAGAAAGGACGAAAATGACCTAATTGATCATCCAATGACACAAACACACCTATTGGATGCACAAGATTGGTTAAAAACCCTAATTGGACAAGAATAAGCCTAGGGAGGACGAAAATGACCTAATTGATCATCCAATGACACAAACACACCTATTGGATGCACAAGATTGGTTAAAAACCCTAATTGGACAAGAATAAGCCTAGGGAGGACGAAAATGACCTAATTGATCATCCAATGACACAAACACACCTATTGGATGCGCATGATTGGTTCAAAACCCTAATTGGACAAGAATATGCCTAGGGAGGACGAAAATGACCTAAATGTTAATCCAATGACACAAATGAACTTATTGGATGCACAAGATTGGTTAAAAACCCTAATTGGACAAGAATAAGCCTAGGGAGGACGAAAATGACCTAAATGCTGATCCAATGACACAACTCAACATATTGGATGCACAAGATTGGTTAAAAACCCTAATTGGGCAAGAATAAGCCTAGGGAGGACGAAAATGACCTAATTGATCATCCAATGACACAAACATACCTATTGGATGCACAAGATTAGTTAAAAACCCTAATTGGACAAGAATAGGCCTAGAGAGGACGAAAATGACCTAATTGATTATCCATTGCCACAAACACACCTATTGGATGCACAAGATTGTTTAAAAACACTAATTCGACAAGAATATGCCTAGGGAGGACGAAAATGACCTAAATTGATTATCCAATGACACAAACACACCTATTGGATGCACAAGATTGGTTAAAAACGCTAATTGGACAAGAATATAACTAGGGAGGACGAAAATGACCTAAATGTTAATCCAATGACACAAATGAACTTATTGGATGCACAAGATTGGTTAAAAACCCTAATTGGACAAGAATAAGCCTAGGGAGAACGAAAATGACCTAAATGTTAATCCAATGACACAACTCAACTTATTGGATGCACAAGATTGGTTAAAAATCCTAATTCTACAAGAATAAGCCTAGGGAGGAAGAAAATGACCTAATTTATCATCCAATGACACAAACACACCTATTGGATGCACAAGATTGGTTAAAAACCCTAATTGGACAAGAATAAGCCTAGGGAGGACGAAAATGACCTAATTGATCATCCAATGACACAAACACACCTATTGGATGCACAAGATTCGTTAAAAACCCTAATTGGACAAGAATATGCCTAGGGAGGACGGATATGACCTAAATGTTAATCCAATGACACAAATGAACTTATTGGATGCACAAGATTGGTTAAAAACCCTAATTGGACAAGAATAAGCCTAGGGAGGATCAAAGCGACCTAATTGATCATCCAATGAGATAAACACACCTATTGGATGCACAAGATTGGTTAAAAACCCTAATTGGACAAGAATATGCCTAGGGCGGACAAAAATGGCCTAAATGTTAATCCAATGACACAAATGAACTTATTGGATGCACAAGATTGGTTAAAAAACCTAATTGGACAAGAATAAGCCTAGGAAGGAAGAAAATTACATAATTGATCATCCAATGACACAAACACACCTATTGGATGCACAAGATTGGTTAAAAACCCTAATTGGACAAGAATATGCCTAGGGAGGACGAAAATGACCTAATTGATCATCCAATGACACAAACACACCTATTGGATGCACAAGATTGGTTAAAAACCCTAATTGGACAAGAATAAGCCTAGGGAGGACGAAAATGACCTAATTGATCATCCAATGACACAAACACACCTATTGGATGCACAAGATTGGTTAAAAACCCTAATTGGACAAGAATATGCCTAGGGAGGACGAAAATGACCTAATTGATCATCCAATGACACAAACACACCTATTGGATGCACAAGATTGGTTAAAAACCCTAATTGGACAAGAATAAGCCTAGGGAGGACAAAAATGACCAAAATGTTAATCAAATGACACAACTCAACTTATTGGATGCACAAGATTGGTTAAAAACCCTAATTGGACAAGAATAAGCATAGGGAGGACGAAAATGACCTAATTGATCATCCAATGACACAAACACACCTATTGGATGCACAAGATTGGTTAAAAACCCTAATTGGACAAGAATATGCCTAGGGAGGATGAAAATGACCTAAATGTTAATCCAATGACACAAGCGAACTTATTGGATGCACAAGATTGGTTAAAAACCCTAATTGGACAAGAATAAGCCTAGGGAGGACGAAAATGACCTAATTGATCATCCAATGACACAAACACACCTATTGGATGCACAAGATTGGTTAAAAACCCTAATTGGACAAGAATATGCCTAGGGAGGACGAAAATGACCTAAATATTAATTCAATGAAACAAACAAACTTATTGGAAGCACAAGATTGGTTAAAAACCCTAATTGGACAAGAATAAGCATAGGGAGGACGAAAATGACCTAATTGATCATCCAATGACACAAACACACCTATTGGATGCACAAGATTGGTTAAAAACCCTAATTGGACAAGAATATGCCGAGGGAGGACGAAAATGACCTAATTGATAATCCAATGACACAAACACACCTATTGGATGCACAAGATTGGTTAAAAAACCTAATTGGACAAGAATATGCCTAGGGAGGACGGAAATGACCTAATTGATCATCCAATGACACAAACACACCTATTGGATGCACAAGATTGGTTAAAAACCCTAATTGGACTAGAATAAGCCTAGGGAGAACGAAAGTGACCTAAATGTTAATCCAATGACACAACTCAACTTATTGGATGCACAAGATTGGTTAAAAACCCTAATTGGACAAGAATAAGCCTAGGGAGGACGAAAATGACCTAATTGATCATCCAATGACACAACTACACCTATTGGATGCACAAGATTGGTTAAAAACCCTAATTGGACAAGAATAAGCCTAGGGAGGACGAAAATGACCTAATTGATCATCCAATGACACAAACACACCTATTGGATGCACAAGATTGGTTAAAAACCGTTATTGGACAAGAATATGCCTAGGGAGGACGAAAATGACCTAAATATTAATTCAATGACACAAATGAACTTATTGGATGCACAAGATTGGTTAAAAACCCTAATTGGACAAGAATAAGCATAGGGAGGACGAAAATGACCTAATTGATCATCTAATGACACAAACACACCTATTGGATGCACAAGATTGGTTAAAAACCCTAATTGGACAAGAATATGCCTAGGGAGGACGAAAATGACCTAATTGATCATCCAATGACACAAATGAACTTATTGGATGCACAAGTTTAGTTAAAAACCATAATTGGACAAGAATAAGCCTAGGGAGGACGAAAATAACCTAATTGATCATCCAATGACACAAACGCACCTATTGGATGCACAAGATTGGTCTAAAACTCTAATTGGACAAGAATATGCCTAGGGAGGACGAAAATGACCTAAATGTTAATCGAATGACACTAATGAACGTATTGGATGCACAAGATTGGTTAAAAACCATAATTGGACAAGAATAAGCCTAGGGAGGACGAAAATGACCTAAATGTAAATCCAATGACACAACTCAACTTATTGGTTGCACAAGATTGGTTAAAAACCCTAATTGGACAAGAATAAGCCTAGGGAGGACGAAAATGACCTAATTGATCATCTAATGACACAAACACACCTATTGGATGCACAAGATTGGTTAAAAACCCTAATTGGACAAGAATATGCCTAGGGATGACGAAAATGACCTAATTGATCATCCAATGACACAAACAGACCTATTGGATGCACAAGATCAGTTAAAAACCCTAATTGGACAAGAATAAGCCTAGGGAGGACGAAAATGGCCTAATTGATCATCCAATGACACAAACACACCTATTGGATGCACAAGATCGGTTAAAAACCCTAATTGGACTAGAATAAGCCTAGGGAGGACGAAAATGACCTAATTGATCATCCAATGACACAAACACACCTATTGGATGCACAAGATTGGTTAAAAACCCTAATTGGACAAGAATAAGCCTAGGGAGGACGAAAATAACCTAATTGATCATCCAATGACACAAACGCACCTATTGGATGCACAAGATTGGTCTAAAACTCTAATTGGACCAGAATATGCCTAGGGAGGACGAAAATGACCTAAATGTTAATCGAATGACACTAATGAACGTATTGGATGCACAAGATTGGTTAAAAACCATAATTGGACAAGAATAAGCCTAGGGAGGACGAAAATGACCTAAATTTTAATCCAATGACACAACTCAACTTATTGGTTGCACAAGATTGGTTAAAAACCCTAATTGGACAAGAATAAGCCTAGGGAGGACGAAAATGACCTAATTGATCATCTAATGACACAAACACACCTATTGGATGCACAAGATTGGTTAAAAACCCTAATTGGACAAGAATATGCCTAGGGATGACGAAAATGACCTAATTGATCATCCAATGACACAAACAGACCTATTGGATGCACAAGATCAGTTAAAAACCCTAATTGGACAAGAATAAGCCTAGGGAGGACGAAAATGACCTAATTGATCATCCAATGACACAAACACACCTATTGGATGCACAAGGTCGGTTAAAAACCCTAATTGGACTAGAATAAGCCTAGGGAGGACGAAAATGACCTAATTGATCATCCAATGACACAAACACACCTATTGGATGCACAAGATTGGTTAAAAACCCTAATTGGACAAGAATAAGCCTAGGGAGGACGAAAATGACCTAATTGATCATCCAATGACACAAACACACCTATTGGATGCACAAGATTGGTTAAAAACCCTAATTGGACAAGAATAAGCCTAGGGAGGACAAAAATGACCTAATTGATCATCTAATGACACAAACACACCTATTGGATGCACAAGATTGGTTTAAAACCCAAGATGGACAAGAATATGCCTAGGGAGGACGAAAATGACCTAATTGATCATCCAATGACACAAATGAACTTATTGGATGCACAAGATTGGTAAAAAACCCTAATTGGACAATAATAAGCCTAGGGAGGACGAAAATGACCTAATTGATCATCCAATGACACAAACACACCTATTGGATGCACAAGATTGGTTAAAAACCCTAATTGGACAAGAATAAGCCTAGGGAGGACGAAAATGACCTAATTGATCATCCAATGACACAAACACACCTATTGGATGCACAAGATTGGTTAAAAACCCTAATTGGACAAGAATATGCCTAGGGAGGACGAAAATGACCTAAATATTAATTAAATGACACAAACAAACTTATCGGATGCACAAGATTGGCTAAAAACCCTAATTGGACAAGAATAAGCCTAGGGAGGACGAAAATGACCTAATTGATCATCCAATGACACAAACACACCTATTGGATGCACAAGATTGGTTAAAAACCCTAATTGGACAAGAATAAGCCTAGGGAGGACGAAAATGACCTAAATGTTAATCCAATGACACAACTCAACTTATTGGATGCACAAGATTGGTTAAAAACCTTAATTGGACAAGAATAAGCATAGGGAGGACGAAAATGACCTAATTGATCATCCAATGACACAAACACACCTATTGGATGCACAAGATTGGCTAAAAACCATAATTGGACAAGAATATGCTTAGGGAGGACGAAAATGACCTAAATATTAATTTAATGACACAAACAAACTTATCGGATGCACAAGATTGGTTAAAACCCCTAATTGGACAAGAATAAGCCTACGAAGGACAAAAATGACCTAATTGATCATCCAAAGACACAAACACACCTATTGGATGCACAAGATTGGATAAAAACCCTAATTGAAAAAGAATAAGCCTAGGGAGGACGTAAATGACCTAATTGATCATCCAATGACACAAACACACCTATTGGATGCACAAGATTGGTTAAAAACCCTAATTGGACAAGAATATGCCTAGGGAGGACGAAAATGACCTAATTGATCATCCAATGACACAAACACACCTATTGGATGCACAAGATTGGTTAAAAACCCTAATTGGACAAGAATATGCCTATGGAGGACGAAAATGACCTAATTGATCATCCAATGACATAAACACACCTATTGGATGCACAAGATTAGTTAAAAACCCTAATTGGACAAGAATAAGCCTAGGGAGGACGGAAATGGCCTAAATGTTAATCCAATGACACAACCCAACTTATTGGATGCACAAGATTGGTTAAAAACCCTAATTGGACAAGAATAAGCCTAGGGAGGACGAAAATGACCTAATTGATCATCCAATGACACAAACACACTTATTGGATGCACAAGATTGGTTAAAAACCATAATTGGACAAGAATAAGCCTAGGGAGGACGAAAATGACCTAATTGATCATCCAATGACACAAACACACCTATTGGATGCACAAGATTGGTTAAAAACCCTAATTGGACAAGAATATGCCTAGGGAGGACGAAAATGACCTAATTGATAATCCAATGACACAAACACACCTATTGATGCACAAGATTGTTTAAAAACCATAATTGGACAAGAATAAGCCTAGGGAGGACGAAAATGACCTAATTGATCATCCAATGACACAAACACACCTATTGGATGCACAAGATTGGTTAAAAACCCTAATTGGACAAGAATATGCCTAGGGAGGACGAAAATGACCTAATTGATAATCCAATGACACAAACACACCTATTGGATGCACAAGATTGGTTAAAAACCCTAATTGGACAAGAATATGCCTAGGGAGGACGAAAATGACCCAAATATTAATTCAATGACACAAACAAACTTATTGGATGCACAAGATTGGTTAAAAACCCTAATTGGACAAGAATAAGCCTAGAGAGGACGAAAATGACCTAATTGATCATCCAATGACACAAACACACCTATTGGATGCACAAGATTGGTTAAAAACCCTAATTAGACAAGAATAAGCCTAGGGAGGACGAAAATGACCTAATTGATCATCCAATGACACAAACACACCTATTGGATGCACAAGATTGGTTAAAAACCCTAATTGGACAAGAATATGCCTAGGGAGGACGAAAATGACCTAATAGATTATCCAATGACACAAACACACCTATTGGATGCACAAGATCGGTTAAAAACCCTAATTGGATAAGAATAAGCCTAGGGAGGACGAAAATGACCTAATTGATCATCCAATGACACAAACACACCTATTGGATGCACAAGATTGGTTAAAAACCCTAATTGGACAAGAATATGCCTAGGGAGGACGAAAATGACCTAATTGATCATCCAATGACACAAATGAACTTATTGGATGCACAAGATTAGTTAAAAACCCTAATTGGACAAGAATAAGCCTAGGGAGGACGAAAATAACCTAATTGATCATCCAATGACACAAACACACCTATTGGATGCACAAGATTGGTCTAAAACTCTAATTGGACAAGAATATGCCTAGGGAGGACGAAAATGACCTAAATGTTAATCAAATGACAAAAATGAACGTATTGGATGCACAAGATTGGTTAAAAACCCTAATTGGACAAGAATAAGCCTAGGGAGGACGAAAGTGACCTAATTGATCATCCAATGACACAAACACACCTATTGGATGCACAAGATTGGTTAAAAACCCTAATTGGACAAGAATATGCCTAGGGAGGACGAAAATGACCTAATTGATCATCCAATGACACAAATGAACTTATTGGATGCACAAGATTAGTGAAAAACCCTAATTGGACAAGAATAAGCCTAGGGAGGACGAAAATAACCTAATTGATCATCCAATGACACAAACACACCTATTGGATGCACAAGATTGGTCTAAAACTCTAATTGGACAAGAATATGCATAGGGAGGACGAAAATGACCTAAATGTTAATCCAATGACACAAATGAACTTATTGGATGCACAAGATTGGTTAAAAGCCCTAATTGGATAAGAATAAGCCTAGGGAGGACGAAAATGACCTAAATGTTAATCCAATGACACAACTCAACTTATTGGATGCACAAGATTGGTTAAAAACCCTAATTGGACAAGAATAAGCCTAGGGAGGACGAAAATGACCTAATTGATCATCCAATGACACAAACACACCTATTGGATGCACAAGATTGGTTAAAAACCCTAATTGGACAAGAATATGCCTGGGGAGGACGAAAATGACCTAATTGATCATCCAATGACACAAACACACCTATTGGATGCACAAGATTGGTTAAAAACCCTAATTGGACAAGAATATGCTTAGGGAGGACGAAAATGACCTAAATATTAATTCAATGACACAAACAAAGTTATTGGATGCACAAGATTGGTTAAAAATCCTAATTGGACAAGAATAAGCCTAGGGAGGACGTAAATGACCTAATTGATCATCCAATGACACAAACACACCTATTGATGCACAAGATTGGTTAAAAACCCTAATTGGACAAGAATATGCCTAGGGAGGACGAAAATGACCTAATTGATCATCCAATGACACAAACACACCTATTGGATGCACAAGATTGGTTAAAAACCCTAATTGGACAAGAATAAGCCTAGGGAGGACGAAAATGACCTAATTGATCATCCAATGACACAAACACACCTATTGGATGCACAAGATTGGTTAAAAACCCTAATTGGACAAGAATATGCCTAGGGAGGACGAAAATGACCTAATTGATCATCCAACGACACAAACACACCTATTGGATGCACAAGATAGGTTAAATTCCCTAATTGGACAAGAATAAGCCTTGGGAGGACAAAAATGACCTAATTGATCATCCAATGACACAAACACACCTATTGGATGCTCAAGATTGGTTAAAAACCCTGATTGGACAAGAATATGCCTAGGGACGACGAAAATGACCTAATTGATCATCCAATGACACAAACACACCTATTGGATGCACAAGATTGGTTAAAAACCCTAATTGGACAAGAATAAGCCTAGGGAGAACGAAAATGACCTAAATGTTAATCCAATAACACAACTCAACTTATTGGATGCACAAGATTGGTTAAAAACCCTAATTGGACAAGAATAAGCCTAGGGAGGACGAAAATGACCTAAATGTTAATCCAATAACACAACTCAACTTATTGGATGCACAAGATTGGTTAAAAACCCTAATTGGACAAGAATAAGCCTAGGGAGAACGAAAATGACCTAAATGTTAATCCAATAACACAACTCAACTTATTGGATGCACAAGATTGGTTAAAAACCCTAATTGGACAAGAATAAGCCTGGGGAGGACGAAAATGACCTATCTGATCATCCAATGACACAAACACACCTATTGGATGCACAAGATTGGTTAAAAACCCTAGTTGGACAAGAACATGCATAGGGAGGACGAAAATGACCTAATTGATCATTCAATGACACTAATGAACTTAATGGATGCACAAGATTGGTTAAAAACCCTAATTGGACAAGAATAAGCGTAGGGAGGACGAAAATGACCTAATTGATCATCCAATGACACAAACACACCTATTGGATGCACAAGATTGGTTAAAAACCCTAGTTGGACAAGAACATGCCTAGGGAGGACGAAAATGACCTAATTGATCATCCAATGACACTAATGAACTTATTGGATGCACAAGATTGGTTAAAAAGCCTAATTGGACAAGAATAAGCCTAGGAAGGACAAAAATGACCTAATTGATCATCCAATGACACAAACACACCTATTGGATGCACAAGATTGGTTAAAAACCCTAATTGGACAAGAATATGCCTAGGGAGGACGAAAATGACCTAATTGATCATCCAATGACACAAACACACCTACTGGATGCACAAGATTGGTTAAAAACCCTAATTGGACAAGAATAAGCCAAGGGAGGACGAAAATGACCTAATTGATCATCCAATGACACAAACACACCTATTGGATGCACAAGATTGGTTAAAAACCCTAATTGGACAAGAATAAGCCTAGGGAGGACGAAAATAACCTAATTGATCATCCAATGACACAAACACACCTGTTGGATGCACAACATTGGTTAAAAACCCTAATTGGACAAGAATATGCCTAGGGAGGACGAAAATGACCTAAATGTTAATCCAATGACACAGCTCAACTTATTGGATGCACAAGATTGGTTAAAAACCCTAATTGGACAAGAATATGCCTAGGGAGGACGAAAATGACCTAATTGATCATCCAATGACACAAACACACCTATTGGATGCACAAGATTGGTTAAAAACCCTAATTGGACAAGAATAAGCCTAGGGAGGACGAAAATAACCTAATTGATCATCCAATGACACAAACACACCTATTGGATGCACAAGATTGGTTAAAAATCCTAATTGGACAAACATATGCCTAGGGAGGACGAAAATGACCTAATTGATCATCCAATGACACAAACACACCTATTGGATGCACAAGATTGGTTAAAAACCCTAATTGGACAAGAATAAGCCTAGGCAGGACGAAAATGACCTAAATGTTAATCCAATGACACAAATGAACTTATTGGATGCACAAGATTGGTTAAAAACCCTAATTGGACAAGAATAAGCCTAGGGAGGACGAAAATGACCTAATTAATCATCCAATGACACAAACACACCTATTGGATGCACAAGATTGGTTAAAAACCCTAATTGGACAAGAATATGCCTATGGAGGACGAAAATGACCTAATTGATCATCCAATGACACAAACACACCTTTTGGATGCATAAGATCGGTTAAAAACCCTAATTGGACAAGAATATGCCTAGGGAGGACGAAAATGACCTAATTGATCATCCAATGACACAAACACACCTATTGGATGCACAAGATTGGTTAAAAACCCTAATTGGACAAGAATATGCCTAGGGAGGACGAAAATGACCTAATTGATCATCCAATGACACAAATGAACTTATTGGATGCACAAGATTAGTTAAAAACCCTAATTGGACAAGAATAAGCCTAGGCAGGACGAAAATAACCTAATTGATCATCCAGTGACACAAACACACCTATTGGATGCACAAGATTGGTCTAAAACTCTAATTGGCCAAGAATATGCCTAGGGAGGACGAAAATGACCTAAATGTTAATCCAATGACACAAATGAACTTATTGGATGCACAAGATCGGTTAAAAACCCTAATTGGACAAGAATAAGCCTAGGGAGGACGAAAATGACCTAATTGTTAATCCAATGACACAACTCAACTTATTGGATGCACAAGATTGGTTAAAAACCTTAATTTGACAAGAATAAGCCTAGGGAGGACGAAAATGACCTAATTGATCATCCAATGACACAAACACACCTATTGGATGCACAAGATTGGTTAAAAACCCTAATTGGACAAGAATATGCCTAGGGAGGACGAAAATGACCTAATTGATCATCCAATGACACAAACACACCTATTGGATGCACAAGATTGGTTAAAAACCCTAATTGGACAAGAATATGCCTAGGGAGGACGAAAATGACCTAAATATTAATTCAATGACACAAACAAAGTTATTGGATGCACAAGATTGATTAAAAACCCTAATTTGACAAGAATAAGTCTAGGTAGGACGAAAATGACCTAATTGATCATCCAAAGACACAAACACACCTATTGGATGCACAAGATTGGTTAAAAACCCTAATTGGACAAGAATATGCCTAGGGAGGACGAAAATGACCTAAATATTAATTCAATGACACAAACAAAGTTATTGGATGCACAAGATTGATTAAAAACCCTAATTTGACAAGAATAAGTCTAGGTAGGACGAAAATGACCTAATTGATCATCCAATGACACAAACACACCTATTGGATGCACAAGATTGGTTAAAAACCCTAATTGGACAAGAATATGCCTAGGGAGGACGAAAATGACCTAAATATTAATTCAATGACACAAACAAAGTTATTGGATGCACAAGATTGATTAAAAACCCTAATTTGACAAGAATAAGTCTAGGTAGGACGAAAATGAACTAATTGATCATCCAATGACACAAACACACCTATTGGATGCACAAGATTGGTTAAAAACCCTAATTGGACAAGAATAAGCCTAGGGACGACGAAAACGACCTAATTAATCATCCAATGACACAAACACACCTATTGGATGCACAAGATTGGTTAAAAACCCTAATTGGACAAGAATAAGCCTAGGGAGGACGAAAATGACCTAATTGATCATCCAATGACACAAACACACCTATTGGATGCACAAGATTGGTTAAAAACCCTAATTGGACAAGAATATGCCTAGGGAGGACGAAAATGACCTAATTGATCATCCAATGACACAAACACACCTATTGGATGCACAAGATTGGTAAAAAACCTTTATTGGACAAGAATAAGCCTAGGGAGGACGAAAATGACCTAATTGATCATCCAATGACACAAACACACCTATTGGATGCACAAGATTGGTTAAAAACCCTAATTGGACAAGAATATGCCTAGGGAGGACGAAAATGACCTAATTGATCATCCAATGACACAAATGCACCTATTGGATGCACAAGATTGGTTAAAAACCCTAATTGGACAAGAATAAGCATAGGGAGGACGAAAATGACCTAATTGATCATCCAATGACACAAACACACCTATTGGATGCACAAGATTGGTTAAAAACCCTAATTGGACAAGAATAGGCCTAGGGAGAACAAAATGACCTAATTGATCATCCAATGACACAAAAACACCTATTGGATGCACAAGATTGGTTAAAAACCCATTGGATGCACAATATTGGTCTAAAACTCTAATTGGACAAGAATATGCCTAGGGAGGACGAAAATGACCTAAATGTTAATCCAATGACACAAACACACCTATTAGATGCACAAGATTGGTTAAAAACCCTAATTGGACAAGAATAAGCCTAGGGAGGACGAAAATGACCTAATTGATCATCCAATGACACAAACACACCTATTGGATGCACAAGATTGGTTAAAAACCCTAATTGGGCAAGAATATGCCTAGGGAGGACGTAAATGACCTAAATATTAATTCAATGACACAAACAAACTTACCGGATGCACAAGATTGGTTAAAAACCCTAATTGGACAAGAATAAGCCTAGGGAGGACGAAAATGACCTAATTGATCATCCAATGACACAAACAGAACTATTGGATGCACAAGATTGGTTAAAAATCCTAATTGGACAAGAATATGCCTAGGGAGGACGAAAATGACCTAATTGATCATCCAAGGACACAAACACACCTATTAGATGCACAAGATTGGTTAAAAACCCTAATTGGACAAGAATATGCCTAGGGAGGACGAAAATGACCTAATTGATCATCCAATGACACAAACACACCTATTGGATGCACAAGATTGGTTAAAAACCCTAATTGGACAAGAATAAGCCTAGGGAGGACGTAAATGACCTAATTGATCATCCAATGACACAAACACACCTATTGGATGCACAAGATTGGTTAAAAACCCTAATTGGACAATAATATGCCTAGAGAGGACGAAAATGACCTAATTGATCATCCAATGACACAAACACACCTATTGGATGCACAAGATCAGTTAAAAACCCTAATTGGACAAGAATAAGCCTAGGGAGGACGAAAATGACCTAATTGATCATCCAATGACACAAACACACCTATTGGATGCACAAGATTTGTTAAAAACCCTAATTGGACAAGAATAAGACTAGGGAGGACGAAAATGACCTAATTGATCATCCAATGACACAAACACACCTATTGGATTCACAAGATTGGTTTAAAACCCTAGTTGGACAAGAATATGCCTAGGGAGGACGAAAATGACCTAGTTGATCATCCAATGACACAAATGAACTTATTGGAAGCACAAGATTTGTTAAAAACCCTAATTGGACAAGAATATGCCTAGGGAGGACGAAAATGACCTAATTGATCATCCAATGACACAAACACACCTATTGGATGCACAAGATTGGTTAAAAACCCTAATTGGACAAGAATAAGCCTAGGGAGGACGAAAATGACCTAATTGATCATCCAATGACACAAACACACCTATTGGATGCACAAGATTGGTTAAAAACCCTAATTGGACAAGAATATGCCTAGGGAGGACGAAAATGACCTAATTGATCATCCAATGACACAAACACATCTATTGGAAGCACAAGATTGGTTAAAAACCCTAATTGGACAAGAATATGCAAAGGGAGGACGACAATGACCTAATTGATCATCCAATGACACAAACACAACTATTGGATCCACAAGATTGGTTAAAAACTCTAATTGGACAAGAATATACCTAGGCAGGACGAAAATGACTTAATTGATCATCCAATGACACAAACACATCTATTGGATGCACAAGATCGGTTAAAAACCCTAATTGGACAAGAATAAGCCTAGGGAGGACGAAAATGACCTAATTGATCATCCAATGACACAAACACACCTATTGGATGCACAAGATTGGTTAAAAACCCTAATTGGACAAGAATATGCCTAGGGAGGACGAAAATGACCTAATTGATCATCCAATGACACAAATGAACTTATTTGATGCACAAGATTGGTCAAAAACCCTAATTGGACAAGAATAAGCCTATGGAGGACGAAAATGACCTAATTGATCATCCAATGACACAAACACACCTATTGGATGCACAAGATTGGTTAAAAACCCTAATTGGACAAGAATATGCCTAGGGAGGACGAAAATGACCTAATTGATCATCCAATGACACAAACACACCTATTGGATGCACAAGATTGGTTAAAAACCCTAATTGGACAAGAATATGCCTAGGTAGGACGAAAATGACTTAAATATTAATTCAATGACACAAACAAAGTTATTGGATGCACAAGATTGGTTAAAAACCCTAATTTGACAAGAATAAGTCTAGGGAGGACGAAAATGACCTAATTGATCATCCAATGACACAAACACACCTATTGGATGGACAAGATTGGTTAAAAACCCTAATTGGACAAGAATAAGCCTAGGGAGGACGAAAATGACCTAATTGATCATCCAATGACACAAACACACCTATTGGATGCACAAGATTGGTTAAAAACCCTAATTGGACAAGAATATGCCTAGGGAGGACGAAAATGACCTAATTGATCATCCAATGACACAAACACACCTATTGGATGCACAAGATTGATTAAAAACCTTAATTGGACAAGAATAAGCCCAGGGACGACGAAAATGACCTAAATGTTAATCCAATGACACAACTCAACTTATTGGATGCACAAGATTGGTTAAAAACCCTAATTGGAAAAGAATATGCCTAGGGAGGAAGAAAATGACCTCAATATTAATTTAATGACACAAACAAACTTATCAGATGCACAAGATTGGTTAAAAACCCTAATTGGACAAGAATAAGCCTAGGGAGGACGAAAATGACCTAATTGATCATCCAATGACACAAACACACCTATTGGATGCACAAGATTGGTTAAAAACCCTAATTGGACAAGAATATGCCTAGGGAGGACGAAAATGACCTAAATATTAATTCAATGACACAAACAAAGTTATTGGATGCACAAGATTGATTAAAAACCCTAATTTGACAAGAATAAGTCTAGGTAGGACGAAAATGACCTAATTGATCATCCAATGACACAAACACACCTATTGGATGCACAAGATTGGTTAAAAACCCTAATTGGACATGAATAAGCCTAGGGACGACGAAAACGACCTAATTGATCATCCATTGACACAAACACACCTATTGGATGAACAAGATTGGTTAAAAACCCTAATTGGACAAGAATAAGCCTAGGGAGGACGAAAATGACCTAATTGATCATCCAATGACACAAACACACCTATTGGATGCACAAGATTGGTTAAAAACCCTAATTGGACAAGAATATGCCTAGGGAGGACGAAAATGACCTAAATATTAATTCAATGACACAAACAAAGTTATTGGATGCACAAGATTGGTTAAAAACCCTAATTGGACAAGCATAAGCCTAGGGAGGACGAAAATGACCTAATTGATCATCCAATGACACAAACACACCTATTGGATGCACTAGATTGGTTAAAAACCCTAATTGGACAAGAATATGCCTAGGGAGGACGAAAATGACCTAAATGTAAATCCAATGACACAAATGAACTTATTGGATGCACAAGATTGGTTAAAAACCCTAATTGGACAAGAATAAGCATAGGGAGGACGAAAATGACCTAAATGTTAATCCAATGACACAACTCAACTTATTGGATGCACAAGATTGGTTAAAAACCTTAATTGGACAAGAATAAGCCTAGGTAGGACGAAAATGACCTAATCGATCATCCAATGACACAAACACACCTATTGGATGCACAAGATTGGTTAAAAACCCTAATTGGACAAGAATAAGACTAGGGAGGACGAAAATGACCTAATTGTTAATCCAATGACACAACTCAACTTATTGGACGCACAAGATTGGTTAAAAACCTTAATTGGACAAGAATAAGCCTAGGGAGGACGAAAATGACCTAATTGATCATCTAATGACACAAACACACCTATTGGATGCACAAGATCGGTTAAAACCCTTATTGGACAAGAATAAGCCAAGGGTGGACGAAAATGACCTAATTGATAATCCAATGACACAAACACACCTATTGGATGCACAAGATTGGTTAAAAACCCTAATTGGACAAGAATATGCCTAGGGAGGACGAAAATGACCTAATTGATCATCCAATGACACAAACACACCTATTGGATGCACAAGATTGGTTAAAAACCCTAATTGGACAAGAATAAGCCTAGGGAGGACGAAAATGACCTAAATGTTAATCCAATGACACAACTCAACTTATTGGATGCACAAGATTGGTTAAAAACCCTAATTGCACAAGAATAAGCCTAGGGAGGACGAAAATGAACTAATTGATCATCCAATGACACAAACACACCTATTGGATGCACAAGATTCGTTAAAAACCCTAATTGGACAAGAATATGCCTAGGGAGGACGAAAATGACCTAATTGATCATCCAATGACACAAACACACCTATTGGATGCAAAAGATTCGTTAAAAACCCTAATTGGACAAGAATATGCCTAGGGAGGACGAAAATGACCTAATTGATCATCCAATGACACAAACACACCTATTGGATGCACAAGATCGGTTAAAAACCATAATTGGAGAAGAATAAGCCTAGGGAGGACGAAAATGACCTAATTGATCATCCAATGACACAAACACACCTATTGGATGCACAAGATTGGTTAAAAACCCTAATTGGACAAGAATATGCCTAGGGAGGACCAAAATGACCTAATTGATCATCCAATGACACAAATGAACTTATTGGATGCACAAGATTAGTTAAAAACCTTAATTGGACAAGAATAAGCCTAGGGAGGACGAAAATAACGTAATTGATCATCCAATGACACAAACACACCTATTGGATGCACGAGATTGGTCTAAAACTCTAATTGGACAAGAATATGCCTAGGGAGGACGAAAATGACCTAAATGTTAATCCAATGACACAAATGAACGTATTGGATGCACAAGATTGGTTAAAAACCATAATTGGACAAGAATAAGCCTAGGGAGGACGAAAATGACCTAATTGATCATCCAATGACACAAACACACCTATTGGATGCACAAGATTGGTTAAAAACCCTAATTGGACAAGAATATGCCTAGGGAGGACGAAAATGTCCCAAATATTAATTCATTGACACAAACAAACTTATTGGATGCACAAGATTGGTTAAAAACCCTAATTGGACAAGAATAAGCCTAGGGAGGACGAAAATGACCTAATTGATCATCCAATGACACAAACACACCTATTGGATGCACAAGATTGGTTAAAAACCCTAATTGGACAAGAATATGCCTAGGGAGGACGGATATGACCTAAATGTTAATCCAATGACACAAATGAACTTATTTGATGCACAAGATTGGTTAAAAACCCTAATTGGACAAGAATAAGCCTAGGGAGGACAAAAATGACCTAACTGATCATCCAATGACACAAACACACCTATTGAAAGCACAAGATTGGTTAAAAACCCTAACTGGACAAGAATAAGCATAGGGAGGACGAAAATGACCTAATTGATCATCCAATGACACAAACACACCTATTGGATGCACAAGATTGGTTAAAAACCCTAATTGGACAAGAATATGCCTAGGGAGGACGAAAATGACCTAATTGATCATCCAATGACACAAACACACCTATTGGATGCACAAGATTGGTTAAAAACCCTAATTGGACTTGAATATGCCTAGGGAGGACGAAAATGACCTAAATGTTAATCCAATGACACAAATGAACTTATTGCATGCACAAGATTGGTTAAAAACCCTAATTGGACAAGAATAAGCCTAGGGAGGACGAAAATGACCTAAATGTTAATCCAATGACACAACTCAACTTATTGGATGCACAAGATTGGTTAAAAACCCTAATCGGACAAGAATATGCCTAGGTAGGACGAAAATGACCTAATTGATCATCCAATGACACAAACACACCTATTGGATGCACAAAATTTGGTTAAAAACCCTAATTGGACAAGAATAAGCCTAGGGAGGACGAAAATGACCTAATTGATCATCCAATGACACAAACACACCTATTGGATGCACAAGATTGGTTAAAAACCCTAATTGGACAAGAATAAGCCTAGGGAGGACGAAAATGACCTAATTGATCATCCAATGACACAAACACACCTATTGGATGCACAAGATTGGTTAAAAACCCTAATTGGACAAGAATATGCCTAGGGAGGACGAAAATGACCTAATTGATCTTCCAATGACACAAATGAACTTATTGGACGCACAAGATTGGTTAAAAACCCTAGTTGGACAAGAATAAGCCTAGGGAGGACGAAAATGACCTAATTGATCATCCAATGACACAAACACACCTATTGGATGCACAAGATTGGTTAAAAACCCTAATTGGACAAGAATAAGCCTAGGGAGGACGAAAATGACCTAAATATTAATCCAATGACACAACTCAACTTATTGGATGCACAAGATTGGTTAAAAACCCTATTGGGCAAGAATAAGCCTAGGGAGGACGAAAATGACGTAATTGATCATCCAATGACACAAACACACCTATTGGATGCACAAGATTGGTTAAAAACCCTAATTGGACAAGAATAAGCCTAGGGAGGACGAAAATGACCTAATTGATCATCCAATGACACAAACACACCTATTGGATGCACAAGATTGGTTAAAAACCCTAATTGGACAAGAATATGCCTAGGGAGGACGAAAATGACCTAAATATTAATTCAATGACACAAACAAAGTTATTGGATGCACAAGATTGGTTAAAAACCTTAATTGGACAAAAATAAGCCTAGGGAGGACGAAAATGACCTTATTGATCATCCAATGACACAAATGAACTTATTGGATGCACAAGATTGGTTAAAAACCCGAATTGGACAAGAATAAGCCTAGGGAGGACGAAAATGACCTAATTGATCATCCAATGACAAAAACACACCTATTGGATGCACAAGATTGGTTAAAAACCCTAATTGGACAAGAATAAGCCTAGGGAGGACGAAAATGACCTAATTGATCATCCAATGACACAAACACACCTATTGGATGCACAAGATTGGTTAAAAACCCTAATTGGACAAGAATATGCCTAGGGAGGACGAAAATGACCTAAATATTAATTTAATGACACAAAGAAAGTTATTGGATGCACAAGATTGGTTAAAAACCCTAATTGGACAAGAATAAGCCTAGGGAGGACGTAAATGACCTAATTGATCATCCAATGACACAAACACACCTATTGGATGCACAAGATTGGTTAAAAACCCTAATTGGACAAGAATATGCCTAGGGAGGACGAAAATGACATAAATATTAATTCAATGACACAAACAAACTTATCGGATGCACAAGATTGGTTAAAAACCCTAATTGGACAAGAATAAGCCTAGGGAGGACGAAAATGACCTAAATGTTAATCCAATGACACAACTCAACTTATTGGATGCACAAGATTGGTTAAAAACCCTAATTGGACAAGAATATGCCTAGGGAGGACGGATATGACCTTAATGTTAATCCAATGACACAAATGAACTTATTGGATGCACAAGATTGGTTAAAAACCCTAATTGGACAAGAATAAGCCTAGGGAGGATAAAAATGACCTAACTGATCATCCAATGACACAAACACACCTATTGGAAGCACAAGATTGGTTAAAAACCCTAATTGGACAAGAATAAGCATAGGGAGGACGAAAATGACCTAATTGATCATCCAATGACACAAACACACCTATTGGATGCACAAGATTGGTTAAAAACCCTAATTGGACAAGAATATGCCTAGGGAGGACGAAAATGACCTAATTGATCATCCAATGACACAAACACACCTATTGGATGCACAAGATTGGTTAAAAACCCTAATTGGACTAGAATATGCCTAGGGAGGACGAAAATGACCTAAATATTAATTCAATGACACCAACAAATTTATTGGATGCACAAGATTGGTTAAAAACCATAATTGGACATGAATAAGCCTAGGGAGGACGAAAATGACCTAATTGATCATCCAATGACACAAACACACCTATTGGATGCACAAGATTGGTTAAAAACCCTAATTGGACAAGAATATGCCTAGGGAGGACGAAAATGACCTAATTGATCATCCAATGACACAAATGAACTTATTGGATGCACAAGATTAGTTAAAAACCCTAATTGGACAAGAATAAGCCTAGGGAGGACGAAAATGATCTAATTGATCATCCAAAGACACAAACACACCTATTGGATGCACAAGATTGGTTAAAAACCCTAATTGGACAAGAATATGCCCAGGGAGGACGAAAATGACCTAATTGATCATCCAATGACACAAACACACCTATTGGATGCACAAGATTGGTTAAAAACCCTAATTGGACAAGAATATGCCTAGGGAGAACGAAAATGACCTAAATATTAATTCAATGACACTAACAAAGTTATTGGATGCACAAGATTGGTTAAAAACCCTAATTGGACAAGAATAAGTCTAGGGAGGATGAAAATGACCTAATTGATCATCCAATGACACAAACACACCTATTGGATGCACAAGATTGGTTAAAAACCCTAATTGGACAAGAATAAGCCTAGGGAGGACGAAAATGACCTAATCGATCATCCAATGACACAAACACACCTATTGGATGCACAAGATTGGTTAAAAACCCTAATTGGACAAGAATAAGCCTAGGGAGGACGAAAATGACCTAATTGATCATCCAATGACACAAACACACCTATTGGATGCACAAGATTGGTTAAAAACCCTAATTGGACAAGAATATGCCTAGGGAGGACGAAAATGACCTAATTGATCATCCAATGACACAAACACACCTATTGGATGCACAAGATCGGTTAAAAACCCTAATTGGACAAGAGTAAGCCTAGGGAAGACGAAAGTGACCTAATTGATCATCCAATGACACAAACACACCTATTGGATGCACAAGATTGGTTAAAAACCCTAATTGGACAAGAATATGGCTAGGGATGACGAAAATGACATTATGTTAATCCAATGACACAAATGAACTTATTGGATGCACAAGATTGGTTAAAAACCCTAATTGGACAAGAATAAGCCTTTGGAGGACGAAAATGACCTAATTGATCATCCAATGACACAAACACACCTATTGGATGCACAAGATTGGTTAAAAACCCTAATTGGACAAGAATATGCCTAGGGAGGACGAAAATGACCTAATTGATCATCCAATGACACAAACACACCTATTGGATGCACAAGATTGGTAAAAAACCTTTATTGGACAAGAATAAGCCTAGGGAGGACGAAAATGACCTAATTGATCATCCAATGACACAAACACACCTATTGGATGCACAAGATTGGTTAAAAACCCTAATTGGACAAGAATATGCCTAGGGAGGACGAAAATGACCTAATTGATCATCCAATGACACAAATGAACTTATTGGATGTACAAGATTAGTTAAAAACCCTAATTGGACAAGAATATGTCTAGGGAGGACGAAAATAACCTAATTGATCATCCAATGACACAAACACACCTATTGGATGCACAAGATTGGTAAAAAACCCAAATTGGACAAGAATATGCCTAGGGAAAACGTAAATGACCTAAATATTAATTCAATGACACAAACAAACTTATCGGATGCACAAGATTGGTTAAAAACTCTAATTGGACAAGAATAAGCCTAGGGAGGACGAAAATGACCTAATTGATCATCCAATGACACAAACACACCTATTGGATGCACAAGATTGGTTAAAAACCCTAATTGGACAAGAATATGCCTAGGGAGGACGAAAATGACCTAATTGATCATCCAATGACACAAATGAACTTATTGGATGCACAAGATTAGTTAAAAACCCTAATTGGACAAGAATAAGCTTTGGGAGGACGAAAATTACCTAATTGATCATCCAATGACACAAACACACCTATTGGATGCACAAGATTGGTCTAAAACTCTAAATGAGCAAGAATATGCCTAGGGAGGACGAAAATGACCAAAATGTTAATCCAATGACACAAATGAACGTATTGGATGCACAAGATTGGTTAAAAACCCTAATTGGACAAGAATAAGCCTAGGGAGGACGAAAATGACCTAATTGATCATCCAATGACACAAACACACCTATTGGATGCACAAGATTGGTTAAAAACCCTAATTGGACAAGAATATGCCTAGGGAGGACGAAAATGACCTAATTGATCATCCAATGACACAAACACACCTATTGGATGCACAAGATTGGTTAAAAACCTTACTTGGACAATAATATGCCTAAGGAAGACGAAAATGACAAAAATATTAATTCAATGACACAAACAAACTTATTGGATGCACAAGATTGGTTAAAAACCCTAATTGGACAAGAATAAGCCTAGGGAGGACAAAAATGACCTAATTGATCATCCAATGACACAAACACACTTATTGGATGCACAAGATTGGTTAAAAACCCTAATTGGACAAGAATATGCCTACGGAGGACGAAAATGACCTAATTGATCATCCAGTGACACAAACACACCTATTGGATGCACAAGATTGGTTAAAAACCCTAATTGGACAAGAATATGCCTAGGGAGGATGAAAATGACCTAATTGATCATCCAATGACACAAACACACCAATTGGATACACAAGATTGGTTAAAAACCCAAATTGGACAAGAATATGACGGGGGAGGACGAAAATGACCTAAATGTTAATCCAATGACACAAATGAACTTATTGGATGCACAAGATTGGTTAAAAACCCAAATTGGACAAGAATAAGCCTTGGGAGGACGAAAATGACCTAATTGATCATCCAATGACACAAACACACCTATTGGATGCACAAGATTGGTTAAAAACCCTAATTGGACAAGAATATGCCTAGGGAGGACGAAAATGACCTAATTGATCATCCAATGACACAAACACACCTATTGGATGCACAAGATCGGTTAAAAACCCTAATTGGACAAGAATAAGCCTAGGGAGAACGAAAATGACCTAATAGATCATCCAATGAGACAAACACACGTATTGGATGCACAAGATTGGTTAAAAACCCTAATTGGACAAGAATATACCTAGGGAGGACGAAAATGACCTAATTGATCTTCGAATGACATAAATGAACTTATTGGATGCACAAGATTAGTTAAAACCCTAATTGGACAAGATTAAGCCTAGGGAGGACGAAAATAACCTAATTGATCATCCAATGACACAAACACACCTATTGGATGCACAAGATTGGTCTAAAACTCTAATTGGACAAGAATATGCCTAAGGAGGACGAAAATGACCTAAATGTTAATCCAATGACACAAATGAACGTATTGGATGCACAAGATTGGTTAAAAACCATAATTGGACAAGAATAAGCCTAGGGAGGACGAAAATGACCTAAATGTTAATCCAATGACACAACTCAAGTTATTGGATGCACAAGATTGGTTAAAAACCCTAATTGGACAAGAATAAGCCTAGGGAGGACGAAAATGACCTAATTGATCATCTAATGACACAAACACACCTATTGGATGCAAAAGATTGGTTAAAAACCCTAATTGGACAAGAATATGCCTAGGGATGACGAAAATGACCTAATTGATCATCCAATGACACAAACAGACCTATTGGATGCACAAGATCGGTTAAAAACCCTAATTGGACAAGAATATGCCTAGGGAGGACGAAAATGACCTAATTGATAATCCAATGACACAAACACACCTATTGGATGCACAAGATCGGTTAAAAACCCTAATTGGACTAGAATAAGCCTAAGGAGGACGAAAATGACCTAATTGATCATCCAATGACACAAACTCACCTATTGGATGCACAAGATTGGTTAAAAACCCTAATTGGACAAGAATATGCCTAGGGAGGACGAAAATGACCTAATTGATCATCCAATGACACAAACACACCTATTGGATGCACAAGATTAGTTAAAAACCCTAATTGGACAAGAATATGCCTAGCGAGGACAAATATGACCTAAATGTTAATCCAATAACACAAATGAACTTATTGGATGCATAAGATTGGTTAAAAACCCTAATTGGACAAGAATAAGCCTAGGGAGAACGAAAATGACCTAATTGATAATCCAATGACACAAACACACCTATTGGATGCACAAGATTGGTTAAAAACCCTAATTGGACAAGAATATGCCTAGGGAGGACGAAAATGACCTAATTGATCATCCAATGACACAAACACACCTATTGGATGCACAAGATTGGTTAAAAACCCTAATTGGACAAGAATAAGCCTAGGGAGGACGAAAATGACCTAAATGTTAATCCAATGACACAACTCAATTTATTGGATGCACAAGATTGGTTAAAAACCCTAATTGGACAAGAATAAGCCTAGGAAGGACGAAAATGACCTAATTGATCATCCAATGACACAAACACACCTATTGGATGCACAAGATTGGTTAAAAACCCTAATTGGACAAGAATATGCCTAGGGAGGACGAAAATGACCTAATTGATCATCCAATGACACAAACACACCTATTGGATGCACAAGATTGGTTAAAAACCCTAATTGGACAAGAATATGCCTAGGGAGGACGAAAGTCACCTAAATATTAATTCAATGACACAAACAAACTTATTGGATGCACAAGATTGGTTAAAAACCCTAGTTGGACAAGAATAAGCATAGGGAGGACGAAAATGACCTAATTGATCATCCAATGACACAACCACACCTATAGGATGCACAAGATTGGTTAAAAACCCTAATTGGACAAGAATAAGCCTAGGGAGGACGAAAATGACCTAATTGATCATCCAATGACACAAACACACCTATTGGATGCACAAGATTGGTTAAAAACCCTAATTGGACAAGAATATGCCTAGGGAGGACGAAAATGACCTAATTGATCATCCAATGACACAAACACACCTATTGGATGCACAAGATTGGTTAAAAACCCTAATTGGACAAGAATATGCCTAGGGAGGACGAAAATGACCTAATTGATCATCCAATGACACAAACACACCTTTGGCAGCACAAGATTGGTTAAAAACCTAATTGGACAAGAATATGCCTAGGGAGGACGAAAATGACCTAATTGATCATCCAATGACACAAACACACCTATTAGATGCACAAAATTGGTTAAAAACCCTAATTGGACAAGAATATGCCTAGGCAGGACGAAAATGACCTAATTGATCATCCAGACACAAACACACCTATTGGATGCAGAAGATCGGTTAAAAACCCTAATTGGACAAGAATAAGCCTAGGGAGGACGAAAATGACCTAATTGATCATCCAATGACACAAACACACCTATTGGATGCACAAGATTGGTTAAAAACCCTAATTGGACAAGAATATGCCTAGGGAGGACGAAAATGACCTAATTGATCATCCAATGACACAAACACACCTATTGGATGCACAAGATTGGTTAAAAACCCTAATTGGACCAAAAAATGCCTAGGGAGGACGAAAATGACCTAATTGATCATCCAATGACACAAATACACCTATTGGATGCACAAGATGGGTTAAAAACCCTAATTGGACAAGAATATGCCTAAGGAGGACGAAAATGACCTAAATGTTAATCCAATGACACAAATGAACTTATTAGATGTACAAGATTGGTTAAAAACCCTAATTGGACAAGAATAAGCCTAGGGAGGACGAAAATGACCTAATTGATCATCCAATGACACAAACACACCTATTGGATGCACAAGATTGGTTAAAAACCCTAATTGGACAAGAATATGCCTAGGGAGGACGAAAATGACCTAATTGATCATCCAATGACACAAACACACCTATTGGATACACAAGATCGGTTAAAAACCCTAATTGGACAAGAATAAGCCTAGGGAGGACGAAAATGACCTAATTGATCATCCAATGACACAAACACACCTATTGGATGCACAAGATTGGTTAAAAACCCTAATTGGACAAGAATATGCCTAGGGAGGACGAAAATGACCTAATTGATCATGCAATGACACAAACACACCTATTGGATGCACAAGATCGGTTAAAAACCCTAATTGGACAAGAATAAGCCTAGGGAGGACGAAAATGACCTAATTGATCATCCAATGACACAAACACACCTATTGGATGCACAAGATTGGTTAAAAACCCTAATTGGACAAGAATATGCCTAGGGAGGACGAAAATGACCTAATTGATCATCCAATGACACAAATGAACTTATTGGATGCACAAGATTAGTTAAAAACCCTAATTGGATAAGAATAAGCCAAGGGAGGACAAAAATAACCTAAATGTCAATCCAATGACACAACTCTACTTATTGGATGCACAAGATTGGTTAAAAACCCTAATTGGACAAGAATAAGCCTATGGTGGACGAAAATGACCTAATTGATCATCCAAAGACACAAACACACCTATTGGATGCACAAGATTGGTTAAAAACCCTAATTGGACAAGAATAAGCCTAGGGAGGACGAATATGACCTAAATGTTAATCCAATGACACAACTCAACTTATTGGATGCACAAGATTGGTTAAAAACCCTAATTGGACAAGAATAAGCCTAGGGAGGACAAAAATGACCTAATTGATCATCCAATGACACAAACACACCAATTGGATGCACAAGATTGGTTAAAAACCCTAATTGGACAAGAATATGCTTAGGGAGGACGAAAAAGACCTAATTGATCATCCAATGACACAAACACACCTATTGGATGCACAAGATTGGTTAAAAACCCTAATTGGACAAGAATAAGCCTAGGGAGGACGAAAATGACCTAATTGATCATCCAATGACACAAACACACCTATTGGATGCACAAGATTGGTTAAAAACCCTAATTGGACAAGAATAAGCCTAGGGAGGACGAATATGACCTAAATGTTAATCTAATAACACAAATGAACTTATTGGATGCACAAGATTGGTTAAAAACCCTAATTGAACAAGAATATGCCTAGGGAGGACTGATATGACCTAAATGTTAATCCAATGACACAAATGAACTTATTGGATGCACAAGATTGGTTAAAAACCCTAATTGGACAAGAATAAGCCTAGGGAGGACGAAAATGACCTAATTGATCATCCAATGACACAAACACACCTATTGGATGCACAAGATTGGTTAAAAACCCTAATTGGACAAGAATATGCCTAGGGAGGACGAAAATGACCTAAATATTAATTCAATGACACAAACAAAGTTATTGGATGCACAAGATTGATTAAAAACCCTAATTTGACAAGAATAAGTCTAGGTAGGACGAAAATGACCTAATTGATCATCCAATGACACAAACACACCTATTGGATGCACAAGATTGGTTAAAAACCCTAATTGGACATGAATAAGCCTAGGGACGACGAAAACGACCTAATTGATCATCCATTGACACAAACACACCTATTGGATGAACAAGATTGGTTAAAAACCCTAATTGGACAAGAATAAGCCTAGGGAGGACGAAAATGACCTAATTGATCATCCAATGACACAAACACACCTATTGGATGCACAAGATTGGTTAAAAACCCTAATTGGACAAGAATATGCCTAGGGAGGACGAAAATGACCTAAATATTAATTCAATGACACAAACAAAGTTATTGGATGCACAAGATTGGTTAAAAACCCTAATTGGACAAGAATAAGCCTAGGGAGGACGAAAATGACCTAATTGATCATCCAATGACACAAACACACCTATTGGATGCACAAGATTGGTTAAAAACCCTAATTGGACAAGAATATGCCTAGGGAGGACGAAAATGACCTAAATATTAATTCAATGACACAAACAAAGTTATTGGATGCACAAGATTGGTGAAAAACCCTAATTGGACAAGAATAAGCCTAGGGGGAACGAAAATGACCTAATTGATCATCCAATGACACAAACACACCTATTGGATGCACAAGATTGGTTAAAAACCCTAATTGGACAAGAATATGCCTAGGGAGGACGAAAATGACCTAAATATTAATTCAATGACACAAACAAAGTTATTGGATGCACAAGATTGGTTAAAAACCCTAATTGGACAAGAATAAGCCTAGGGAGGACGAAAATGACCTAATTGATCATCCAATGACACAAACATACCTATTGGAAGCACAAAATTGGTTAAAAACCCTAATTGGACAAGAATATGCCTAGGGAGGACGAAAATGACCTAAATGTTAATCCAATGACACAAATGAACTTATTGGATGCACAAGATTGGTTAAAAACCCTAATTGGACAAGAATAAGCCTAGGGAGGACGAAAATGACCTAATTGATCATCCAATGACACAAACACACCTATTGGATGCACAAGATTGGTTAAAAACCCTAATTGGACAAGAATATTCCTAGGGAAGACGAAAATGACCTAAATATTAATTCAATGAAACAAACAAACTTATTGGATGCACAAGATTGGTTAAAAACCCTAATTGGACAAGAATAAGCCTAGGGAGGACGAAAATGACTTAGTTGATCATCCAATGACACAAACACACCTATTGGATGCACAAGATTGGTTAAAAACCCTAATTGGACAAGAATAAGCCTAGGGAGGACGAAAATGACCTAAATGTTAATCCAATGACACAACTCAATTTATTGGATGCACAAGATTGGTTAAAAACCCTAATTGGACAAGAATAAGCCTAGGGAGGACGAAAATGACCTAATTGATCATCCAATGACACAAACACACCTATTGGATGCACAAGATTGGTTAAAAACCCTAATTGGACAAGAATATGCCTAGGGAGGACGAAAATGACCTAATTGATCATCCAATGACACAAACACATCTATTGGAAGCACAAGATTGGTTAAAAACCCTAATTGGACAAGAATATGCAAAGGGAGGACGACAATGACCTAATTGATCATCCAATGACACAAACACAACTATTGGATCCACAAGATTGGTTAAAAACTCTAATTGGACAAGAATATACCTAGGCAGGACGAAAATGACTTAATTGATCATCCAATGACACAAACACATCTATTGGATGCACAAGATCGGTTAAAAACCCTAATTGGACAAGAATAAGCCTAGGGAGGACGAAAATGACCTAATTGATCATCCAATGACACAAACACACCTATTGGATGCACAAGATTGGTTAAAAACCCTAATTGGACAAGAATATGCCTAGGGAGGACGAAAATGACCTAAATGTTAATCCAATGACACAACTCAACCTATTGGATGCACAAGATTGGTTAAAAACCCTAATTGGACAAGAATAAGCCTAGGGAGGACGATAAATGACCTAATTGATCATCCAATGACACAAACACACCTATTGGATGCACAAGATTGGTTAAAAACCCTAATTGGACAAGAATAAGCCTAGGGAGGACGAAAATGACCTAATTGATCATCCAATGACACAAACACACCTATTGGATGCACAAGATTGGTTAAAAACCCTAATTGGACAAGAATAAGCCTAGGGAGAACGAAAATGACCTAATTGATCATCCAATGACACATACACACCTATTGGATGCACATGATTGGTTTAAAACCTTAGTTGGACAAGAATATGCCTAGGGAGGACGAAAATTACCTAATTGATCATCCAATGACACAAACACACCTATTGGATGCACAAGATTGGTTAAAAACCCTAATTGGACAAGAATATGCCTAGGGAGGACGAATATGACCTAAATGTTAATCCAATAACACAAATGAACTTATTGGATGCACAAGATTAGTTACAAACCCTAATTGGACAAGAATAAGCCTAGGGAGGACGAAAATGACCTAATTGATCATCCAATGACACAAACACACCTATTGGATGCACAAGATTGGTTAAAAACCCTAATTGGACAAGAATATGCCAAGGGTGGACGAAAATGACCTAAATGTTGTGCATCCAATGACACAAACAAACATATTGGATGCACAAGATTGGTTAAAAACCCTAATTGGACAAGAATAAGCCTAGGGAGGACGAAAATGACCTAATTGATCATCCAATGACACAAACACACCTATTGGATGCACAAGATTGGTTAAAAACCCTAATTGGACAAGAATATGCCTAGGGAGGACGAAAATGACCTAATTGATCATCCAATGACACAAACACACCTATTGGAAGCACGAGATTGGTTAAAAAACTAATCGGACAAGAATAAGCCTAGGGAGGACGAAAATGACCTAATTGATCATCCAATGACACAAACACACCTATTGGATGCACAAGATTGGTTAAAAACCCTAATTGGACAAGAATATGCCTAGGGAGGACGAAAATGACCTAATTGATCATCCAATGACACAAACACACCTATTGGATGCACAAGATTGGTTTAAAACCCAAATTGGACAAGAATAAGCCTAGGGAGGACGAAAATGACCTAATTGATCATCCAATGACACAAACACACCTATTGGATGCACAAGATTGGTTAAAAACCCTAATTGGACAAGAATATGCCTAGGGAGGACGAAAATGACCTAAATGTTAATCCAATGACCAATGAACTTATTGGATGTACAAGATTGGTTAAAAATCCTAATTGGACAAGAATAAGCCTAGGGAGGACGAAAATGACCTAATTGATCATCCAATGACACAAACACACCTATTGGATGCACAAGATTGGTTAAAAACCCTAATTGGACAAGAATAAGTCTAGGGAGAACGAAAATGACCTAAATGTTAATCCAATAACACAACTCAACTTATTGGATGCACAAGATTGGTTAAAAACCCTAATTGGACTAGAATAAGCCTAGGGAGGACGAAAATGACCTAAATGTTAATCCAATGACACAACTCAATTTATTGGATGCACAAGATTGGTTAAAAACCCTAATTGGACAAGAATAAGCCTAGGGAGGACGAAAATGACCTAATTGATCATCCAATGACACAAACACACCTATTGGATGCACAAGATTGGTTAAAAACCCTAATTGGACAAGAATATTCCTAGGGAAGACGAAAATGACCTAAATATTAATTCAATGAAACAAACAAACTTATTGGATGCACAAGATTGGTTAAAAACCCTAATTGGACAAGAATAAGCCTAGGGAGGACGAAAATGACTTAGTTGATCATCCAATGACACAAACACACCTATTGGATGCACAAGATTGGTTAAAAACCCTAATTGGACAAGAATAAGCCTAGGGAGGACGAAAATGACCTAAATGTTAATCCAATGACACAACTCAATTTATTGGATGCACAAGATTGGTTAAAAACCCTAATTGGACAAGAATAAGCCTAGGGAGGACGAAAATGACCTAATTGATCATCCAATGACACAAACACACCTATTGGATGCACAAGATTGGTTAAAAACCCTAATTGGACAAGAATATGCCTAGGAAGGACGGATATGACCTAAATGTTAATGCAATGACATAAATGAACTTATTGGTTGCACAAGATTGGTTAAAAACCCTAATTGGACAAGAATAAGCCTAGGGAGGACGAAAATGACCTAATTGATCATCCAATGACACAAATGAACTTATTGGATGCACAAGATTGGTTAAAAACCCTAATTGGACAAGAATAAGTATAAAAAGGACGAAAATGACCTAATTGATCATCCAATGACACAAACACACCTATTGGATGCACAAGATTGGTTCAATACCCTAATTGGATAAGAATATGCCTAGGGAGGACGAAAATGACCTAATTGATCATCCAATGACACAAACACACCTATTGGATGCACAAGATTGGTTAAAAACCCTAATTGGACAAGAATATGCCTAGGGAGGACGAAAATGACCTAATTGATCATCCAATGACACAAACACACCTATTGGATGCACAAGATTGGTTAAAAACCCTAATTGGACAAGAATATGCCTAGGGAGGACGAAAATGACCTAAATATTAATTCAATGACACAAACAAAGTTATTGGATTCACAAGATTGGTTAAAAACCCTAATTGGACAAGAATATGCCTAGGGAGGACGAATATGACCTAAATGTTAATCCAATAACACAAATGAACTTATTGGATGCACAAGATTGGTTAAAAACCTTAATTGGACAAGAATATGCCTAGGGAGGACTGATATGACCTAAATGTTAATCCAATGACACAAATGAACTTATTGGATGCACAAGATTGGTTAAAAACCCTAATTGGACAAGAATAAGCCTAGGGAGGACGAAAATGACCTAATTAATCATCCAATGACACAAACACACCTATTGGATGCACAAGATTGGTTAAAAACCCTAATTGGACAAGAATATGCCTAGGGAGGACGAAAATGACCGAAATATTAATTCAATGACACAAAAAAAGTTATTGGATGAACAAGATTGGTTAAAAACCCTAATTGGACAAGAATAAGCCTAGGGAGGACGAAAATGACCTAATTGATCATCCAATGACACAAGCACACCTATTGGATGCACAAGATTGGTTAAAACCCCTAATTGGACAAGAATATGCCTAGGGAGGACGAAAATGACCTAAATATTATTTCAATGACACAAACACACCTATTGGATGCACAAGATTGGTTAAAAACCCTAATTGGACAAGAATATGCCTAGGGAGGATGAATATGACCTAAATGTTAATCCAATAACACAAATGAACTTATTGGATGCACAAGATTGGTTAAAAACCCTAATTGGACAAGAATATGCCTAGGGAGGACTGATATGACCTAAATGTTAATCCAATGACACAAATGAACTTATTGGATGCACAAGATTGGTTAAAAACCCTAATTGGACAAGAATAAGCCTAGGGAGGACGAAAATGACCTAATTGATCATCCATTGAAACAAACACACCTATTGGATGCACAAGATTGGTTAAAAACCCTAATTGGACAAGAATAAGCCTAGGGAGGACGAAAATGACCTAATTGATCATCCAATGACACAAACACACCTATTGGATGCACAAGATTGGTTAAAAACCCTAATTGGACAAGAATAAGCCTAGGGAGGACGAAAATGACATAAATGTTAATCCAATGACACAACTCAACTTATTGGATGCACAAGATAGGTTAAAAACCCTAATTGGACAAGAATATGCCTAGGGAGGACGAAAATGACCTAATTGATCATCCAATGACACAAACACACCTATTGGATGCACAAGATTGGTTAAAAACCCTAATTGGACAAAAATATGCCTAGGGAGGACGAAAATGACCTAATTGATCATCCAATGACACAAATGAACTTATTGGATGCACAAGATTAGTTAAAAACCTTAATTGGACAAGAATAAGCCTAGGGAGGACGAAAATAACGTAATTGATCATCCAATGACACAAACACACCTATTGGATGCACGAGATTGGTCTAAAACTCTAATTGGACAAGAATATGCCTAGGGAGGACGAAAATGACCTAAGTGTTAATCCAATGACACAAATGAACGTATTGGATGCACAAGATTGGTTAAAAACCATAATTGGACAAGAATAAGCCTAGGGAGGACGAAAATGACCTAAATGTTAATCCAATGACACAACTCAAGTTATTGGATGCACAAGATTGGTTAAAAACCCTAATTGGACAAGAATAAGCCTAGGGAGGACGAAAATGACCTAATTGATCATCTAATGACACAAACACACCTATTGGATGCACAAGATTGGTTAAAAACCCTAATTGGACAAGAATATGCCTAGGGATGACGAAAATGACCTAATTGATCATCCAATGACACAAACAGACCTATTGGATGCACAAGATCGGTTAAAAACCCTAATTGGACAAGAATAAGCCTAGGGAGGACGAAAATGACCTAATTGATCATCCAATGACACAAACACACCTATTGGATGCACAAGATTGGTTAAAAACCCTAATTGGACAAGAATATGCCTAGGTAGGACGAAAATGACCTAATTGATCATCCAATGACACAAATGAACTTATTGGATGCACAAGATTAGTTAAAAACCTTAATTGGACAAGAATAAGCCTAGGGAGGACGAAAATAACGTAATTGATCATCCAATGACACAAACACACCTATTGGATGCACGAGATTGGTCTAAAACTCTGATTGGACAAGAATATGCCTAGGGAGGACGAAAATGACCTAAATGTTAATCCAATGACACAAATGAACGTATTGGATGCACAAGATTGGTTAAAAACCATAATTGGACAAGAATAAGCCTAGGGAGGACGAAAATGACCTAAATGTAAATCCAATGACACAACTCAACTTATTGGATGCACAAGATTGGTTAAAAACCCTAATTGGACAAGAATAAGCCTAGGGAGGACGAAAATGACCTAATTGATCATTTAATGACACAAACACACCTATTGGATGCACAAGATTGGTTAAAAACCCTAATTGGACAAGAATATGCCTAGGGAGGACGAAAATGACCTAAATATTAATTCAATGACATAAACAAACTTATTGGATGCACAAGATTGGTTAAAAACCCTAATTGGACAAGAATAAGCCTAGGGAGGACGAAAATGACCTAATTGATCATCCAATGTCACAAACACACCTATTGGAAGCACAAGATTGGTTAAAAACCCTAATTGGACAAGAATATGCCTAAGGAGGACGAAAATGACCTAAATATTAATTCAATGACATAAACAAACTTATTGGATGAACAAAATTGGTTAAAAACCCTAATTGGACAAGAATATGCCTAGGGAGGACGAAAATGACCTAATTGATCATCCAATGACACAAACACACCTATTGGATGCACAAGATTGGTTAAAAACCCTAATTGGACAAGAATATGCCTAGGGAGGACGAAAATGACCTAATTGATCATCCAATGACACAAACACACCTATTGGATGCACAAGATTGGTTAAAAACCCTAATTGGACAAGAATAAGCGTAGGGAGAACGAAAATGACCTAAATGTTAATCCAACGACACAACTCAACTTTTTGGATGCACAAGATTGGTTAAAAACCCTAATTGGACAAGAATAAGCCTAGGGAGGACGAAAATGACCTAATTGATCATCCAATGACACAAACACACCTATTGGATGCACAAGATTCGTTAAAAACCCTAATTGGACAAGAATATGCCTAGGGAGGACGAAAATGACCTAATTGATCATCCAATGACACAAACACACCTATTGGATGCACAAGATTCGTTAAAAACCCTAATTGGAGAAGAATATGCCTAGGGAGGACGAAAATGACCTAATTGATCATCCAATGACACAAACACACCTATTGGATGCACAAGATTGGTTAAAAACCCTAATTGGACAAGAATATGCCTAGGGAGGACGAAAATGACCTAAATATTAATTCAATGACACAAACAAACTTATTGGATGCACAAGATTGGTTAAAAACCTTAATTGGACAAGAATAATCTTAGGGAGGACAAAAATGACCTAATTGATCATCCAATGACACAACCACACCTATTGGATGCACAAGATTGGTTAAAAACCCTAATTGGACAAGAATATGCCAAGGGAGGACGAAAATGACCTAAATGTTAATCCAATAACACAAATGAACTTATTGGATGCACAAGATTGGTTAAAAACCCTAATTGGACAAAAACATGCCTAGGGAGGATGAAAATGACCTAAATGTTAATCCAATGACACAACTCAACTTATTGGATGCACAAGATTGGTTAAAAACCCTAATTGGACAAGAATAAGCCTAGGGAGGATGAAAATGACCTAATTGATCATCCAATGACACAAACACACCTATTGGATGCACAAGATTCGTTAAAAATCATAATTGGACAAGAATAAGCCTAGGGAGGATGAAAATGACCTAATTGATCATCCAATGACACAAACACACCTATTGGATGCACAAGATTGGTTAAAAACCCTTATTCGACAAGAATATGCCTAGCGGGGACGAAAATGACCTAAATATTAATTCAATGACACAAACAAACTTATTGGATGCACAAGATTGGTTAAAAACCCTAATTGGACAAGAATAAGCCTAGGGAGGACGAAAATGACCTAAATGTTAATCCAATGACACAAACTCACCTATTGGACGCACAAGATTGGTTAAAAACCCTAATTGGACAAGAATAAGCCTAGGGAGGACGAAAATGACCTAATTGATCATCCAATGACACAAACACACCTATTGGATGCACAAGATTGGTTAAAAACCCTAATTGGACAAGAATAAGTCTAGGGAGGACGAAAATGACGTAATTGATCATCCAAAGACACAAACATACCTATTGGATGCACAAGATTGGTTAAAAACCCTAGTTGGACAAGAATATGCCTAGGGAGGACGAAAATGACCTAATTGATCATCCAATGACAGAAATGAACTTATTGGAT
>JBBPBR010001336.1:0-16931 GCA_037974775.1 Cicer pinnatifidum | reverse complement strand
TAATTGATCATCCAAAGACACAAACATACCTATTGGATGCACAAGATTGGTTAAAAACCCTAGTTGGACAAGAATATGCCTAGGGAGGACGAAAATGACCTAATTGATCATCCAATGACAGAAATGAACTTATTGGATACACAAGATTGGTTAAAAATCCTAATTGGACAAGAATAAGCCTAGGGAGGACGAAAATGACCTAATTGATCATCCAATGACACAAACACACCTATTGGATGCACAAGATTGGTTAAAAACCCTAATTGGACAAGAATAAGCCTAGGGAGGACGAAAATGACCTAATTGATCATCCAATGACACAAACACACCTATAGGATGCACAAGATTGGTTAAAAACCCTAAATGGACAAGAATAAGCCTAGGGAGGACGAAAATGACCTAATTGATCATCCAATGACACAAACACACCTATTGGATGCACAAGATTGGTTAAAAACCCTAATTGGACAAGAATATGCCTAGGGAGGACGAAAATGACCTAATTGATCATCCAATGACACAAACACACCTATTGGATGCACAAGATTGGTTAAAAACCCTAATTGGACAAGAATATGCCTAGGGAGGACGAAAATGACCTAAATATTAATTCAATTACACAAACAAAGTTATTGGATGCACAAGATTGGTTAAAAACCCTAATTTGACAAGAATAGGCCTAGGGAGGACGTAAATGACCTAATTGATCATCCAATGACACAAACACACCTATTGGATGCACAAGATTGGTTAAAAACCCTAATTGGACAAGAATATGCCTAGGGAGGACGAAAATGACCTAATTGATCATCCAATGACACAAACACACCTATTGGATGCACAAGATTGGTTAAAAACCCTAATTGGACAAGAATATGCCTAGGGAGGACGAAAATGACCTAATTGATCATCCAATGACACAAACACACCTATTGGATGCACAAGATTGGTTAAAAACCCTAATTGGACAAGAATATGCCTAGGGAGGATGTAAATGATCTAAATGTTAATCCAATGACACATTTGAGCTTATTGGATGCACAAGATTGGTTAAAAACCCTAATTGGACAAGAATATGCCTAGGGAGGACGAAAATGACCTAATTGATCATCCAATGACACAAACACACCTAATGGATGCACAAGATTGGTTAAAAACCCTAATTGGACAAGAATATGCCTAGGGAGGACGAAAATGACCTAAATATAAATTCAATGACACAAACAAAGTTATTGGATGCACAAGATTGGTTAAAAACCCTAATTGGACAAGAATAAGCATAGGGAGGACGAAAATGACCTAATTGATCATCCAATGACACAAACACACCTATTGGAAGCACAAGTTTGGTTAAAAACCCTAATTGGACAAGAATATGCCTAGGGAGGACGAAAATGACCTAATTGATCATCCAATGACACAAACACACCTATTGGATGCACAAGATTGGTTAAAAACCCTAATTGGACAAGAATATGCCTAGGGAGGACGAAAATGACCTAATTGATCATCCAATGACACAAACACACCTATTGGATGCACAAGATTGGTTAAAAAGCCTAATTGGACAAGAATATGCCTAGGGAGGATGTAAATGACCTAAATATTAATTCAATGACACAAACAAACTTATTGGAAGCACAAGATTGGTTAAAAACCCTAATTGGACAAGAATAAGCCTAGGGAGGACGAAAATGGCCTTATTGATCATCCAGTGACACAAACACACCTATTGGAAGCACAAGATTGGTTAAAAACCCTATTTGGACAAGAATATGCCTAGGGAGGACGAAAATGACCTAAATGTTAATCCAATGACACAAATGACCTTATTTAATGCACAAGATTGGTTAAAAACCCTAATTGGACAAGAATAAGCCTAGGGAGGACGAAAATGACCTAATTGATCATCCAATGACACAAACACACCTATTGGATGCACAAGATTGGTTAAAAACCCTAATTGGACAAGAATATGCCTAGGGAGGACGAAAATGACCTAATTGATCATCCAATGACACAAATGAACTTATTGGATGCACAAGATTGGTTAAAAATCCTAATTGGACAAGAATAAGCCTGGGGAGGACGAAAATGACCTAAATGCTAATCCAATGACACAACTCAACTTATTGGATGCACAAGATTGGTTAAAAACCCTAATTGGGCAAGAATAAGCCTAGGGAGGACGAAAATGACCTAATTGATCATCCAATGACACAAACACACCTATTGGATGCACAAGATTGGTTAAAAACCCTAATTGGACAAGAATATGCCTAGGGAGGACGAAAATGACCTAAATATTAATTCAATGACACAAACAAACTTATTGGATGCACAAGATTGGTTAAAACTCCTAATTGGACAAGAATAAGTTTAGGGAGGACGAAAATGACATAAAAGTTAATCCAATGACACAAATGAACTTATTGGATGCACAAGATTGGTTAAAAACCGTAATTGGACAAGAATATGCCTAGGGAGGACGAAAATGACCTAAATATTAATTCAATGACACAAACAAACTTATTGGATGCACAAGATTGGTTAAAACTCCTAATTGGACAAGAATAAGCCTAGGGAGGACGAAAATGACCTAATTGATCATCCAATGACACAAACACACCTATTGGATGCACAAGATTGGTTAAAAACCCTAATTGGACAAGAATATGCCTAGGGAGGACGAAAATGACCTAATTGATCATCCAATGACACAAATGAACTTATTGGATGCACAAGATTAGTTAAAAACCCTAATTGGACAAGAATAAGCTTTGGGAGGACGAAAATTACCTAATTGATCATCCAATGACACAAACACACCTATTGGATGCACAAGATTGGTCTAAAACTCTAAATGAGCAAGAATATGCCTAGGGAGGACGAAAATGACCAAAATGTTAATCCAATGACACAAATGAACGTATTGGATGCACAAGATTGGTTAAAAACCCTAATTGGACAAGAATAAGCCTAGGGAGGACGAAAATGACCTAATTGATCATCCAATGACACAAACACACCTATTGGATGCACAAGATTGGTTAAAAACCCTAATTGGACAAGAATATGCCTAGGGAGGACGAAAATGACCTAATTGATCATCCAATGACACAAACACACCTATTGGATGCACAAGATCGGTTAAAAATCCTAATTCGACAAGAATAAGCCTAGGGAGGACGAAAATGACCTAATTGATCATCCAATGACACAAACACACCTATTGGATGCACAAGATTGGTTTAAAACCCTAATTGGACAAGAATATGCCTAGGGAGGACGAAAATGACCTAATTGATCATCCAATGACACAAATGAACGTATTGGATGCACAAGATTGGTTAAAAACCCTAATTGGACATGAATATGCTTAGGGAGGACGAAAATAACCTAATTGATCATCCAATGACACAAACACACCTATTGGATGCACAAGATTGGTTAAAAACCCTAATTGGACAAGAATATGCCTAGGGAGGACGAAAATGACCTAATTGATCATCCAATGACACAAACACACCTATTGGATGCACAAGATCGGTTAAAAATCCTAATTCGACAAGAATAAGCCTAGGGAGGACGAAAATGACCTAATTGATCATCCAATGACACAAACACACCTATTGGATGCACAAGATTCATTAAAAACCCTAATTGGACAAGAATATGCCTAGGGAGGACGAAAATGACCTAATTGATCTTCGAATGACACAAATGAACTTATTGGATGCACAAGATTAGTTAAAAACCCTAATTGGACAAGAATAAGCCTAGGGAGGACGAAAAAAACCTAATTGATCATCCAATGACACAAACACACCTATTGGATGCACAAGATTGGTCTAAAATTCTAATTGGACAAGAATATGCCTAAGGAGGACCAAAATGACCTAAATGTTAATCCAATGACACAAATGAACGTATTGGATGCACAAGATTCGTTAAAAACCCTGATTGGACAAGAATAAGCCTAGGGAGGACGAAAAAGACCTAAATGTTAATCCAATGACACAACTCAACTTATTGGAAGCCCAAGATTGGTTAAAAACCCTAATTGGATAAGAATAAGCCTAGGGATGACGAAAATGACCTAATTGATCATCCAATGACACAAACACACCTATTGGATGCACAAGATTGGTTAAAAACCCTAATTGGACAAGAATATGCCTAGGGAGGACGAAAATGACCTAATTAATCATCCAATGACACAAACACACCTATTGGATGCACAAGATCGGTTAAAAACCCTAATTGGACAAGAATAAGCCTAGGGAGGACGAAAGTGACCTAATTGATCATCCATTGACACAAACACACCTATTGGATGCACAAGATTGGTTAAAAACCCTAATTGGACAAGAATATGCCTAGGGAGGACGAAAATGACCTAATTGATCATCCAATGACACAAATGAACTTATTGGATGCACAAGATTAGTTAAAAACCCTAATAGGACATGAATAAGCCTAGGGAAGACGAAAATAACCTAATTGATCATCCAATGACACAAACACACCTATTGGATGCACAAGATTGGTTAAAAACCCTAATTGGACAAGAATATGCCTAGGGAGGACGAAAATGACCTAAATGTTAATCCAATGACACAAATGAACTTATTGGATGCACAAGATAGGTTAAAAACCCTAATTGGACAAGAAAAAGCCTAGGGAGGACGAAAATGACCTAATTGAGCATCCAATGACACAAACACACCTATTGGATGCACAAGATTGGTTAAAAACCCTAATTGGACAAGAATATGCCTAGGGAGGACGAAAATGACCTAATTGATCATCCAATGACACAAACACACCTATTGGATGCACAAGATTGGTTAAAAACCCTAATTGGACAAGAATAAGCCTAGTGAGGACGAAAATGACCTAATTGATCATCAAATGACACTAACACACCTATTGGAAGCACAAGAATGGTTAATAACCCTACTTGGACAAGAATATGCCTAGGGAGGACGAAAATGACCTAATTGATCATCCAATGACACAAATGAACATATTGGATGCACAAGATTTGTTAAAAACCCTAATTGGACAAGAATAAGTCTAGGGAGGACGAAAATGACCTAATTGATCATCCAATGACACAAACACACCTATTGGATGCACAAGATTGGTTAAAAACCCTAATTGGACAAGAATATGCCTAGGGAGGACGAAAATGACCTAATTGATCATCCAATGACACAAACACACCTATTGGATGCACAAGATTGGTTAAAAACCCTAATTGGACAAGAATAAGCCTAGGGAGGACAAAAATGACCTAATTGATCATCCAATGACACAAACACACCTATTGGATGCACAAGATTGGTTTAAAACCCTAATTGGACAAGAATATGCCTAGGGAGGACGAAAATGACCTAATTGATCATCCAATGACACAAATGAACGTATTGGATGCACAAGATTGGTTAAAAACCCTAATTGGACATGAATATGCTTAGGGAGGACGAAAATAACCTAATTGATCATCCAATGACACAAACACACCTATTGGATGCACAAGATTGGTTAAAAACCCTAATTGGACAAGAATATGCCTAGGGAGGACGAAAATGACCTAATTGATCATCCAATGACACAAACACACCTATTGGATGCACAAGATCGGTTAAAAATCCTAATTCGACAAGAATAAGCCTAGGGAGGACGAAAATGACCTAATTGATCATCCAATGACACAAACACACCTATTGGATGCACAAGATTCATTAAAAACCCTAATTGGACAAGAATATGCCTAGGGAGGACGAAAATGACCTAATTGATCTTCGAATGACACAAATGAACTTATTGGATGCACAAGATTAGTTAAAAACCCTAATTGGACAAGAATAAGCCTAGGGAGGACGAAAATAACCTAATTGATCATCCAATGACCCAAACACACCTATTGGATGCACAAGATTGGTCTAAAATTCTAATTGGACAAGAATATGCCTAAGGAGGACGAAAATGACCTAAATGTTAATCCAATGACACAAATGAACGTCTTGGATGCCCAAGATTGGTTAAAAACCCTAATTGGACAAGAATAAGCCTAGGGAGGACGAAAATGACCTAAATGTTAATCCAATGACACAACTCAACTTATTGGAAGCACAAGATTGGTTAAAAACCCTAATTGGATAAGAATAAGCCTAGGGAGGACGAAAATGACCTAATTGATCATCCAATGACACAAACACACCTATTGGATGCACAAGATTGGTTAAAAACCCTAATTGGACAAGAATATGCCTAGGGAGGACGAAAATGACCTAATTAATCATCCAATGACACAAACACACCTATTGGATGCACAAGATCGGTTAAAAACCCTAATTGGACAAGAATAAGCCTAGGGAGGACGAAAATGACCTAATTGAACATCCAATGACACAAACACACCAATTGGATGCACAAGATTCGTTAAAAACCCTAATGGGACAAGAATATGCATAGGGAGGACGAAAATGACCTAATTGATCATCCAATGACACAAACACACCTATTGGATGCAGAGGATTGGTTAAAAACCCTAATTGGACAAGAATATGCCTAGGGAGGACGAAAATGACCTAATTGATCATCCAATGACACAAACACACCTATTGGATGCACAAGATTGGTTAAAAACCCTAATTGGACAAGAATATGCCTAAGGAGGACGAAAATGACCTAAATATTAATTCAATGACACAAACAAACTTATCGGATGCACAACATTGGTTAAAAACCCCAATTGGACAAGAATAAGCCTAGGGACGACGAAAATGACCTAATTGATCATCCAATGACACACACACACCTATTGGATGCACAAGATTGGTTAAAAACCCTAATTGGACAAGAATAAGCGTAGGGAGAACGAAAATGACCTAAATGTTAATCCAATGACACAACTCAACTTATTGGATGCACAAGATTGGTTTAAAATCCTAATTGGACAAGAATATGCCTAGGGAGGACGATAATGACCTAATTGATCATCCAATGACACAAATGAACGTATTGGATGCACAAGATTGGTTAAAAACCCTAATTGGACAAGAATATGCCTAGGGAGGACGAAAATAACCTAATTGATCATCCAATGACACAAACACACCTATTGGATGCACAAGATTGGTTAAAAACCCTAATTGGACAAGAATATGCCTAGGGAGGACGAAAATGACCTAATTGATCATCCAATGACACAAACACACCTATTGGATGCACAAGATCGGTTAAAAATCCTAATTGGACAAGAATAAACCTAGGGAGGACGAAAATGACCTAATTGATCATCCAATGACACAAACACACCTATTGGATGCACAAGATTCATTAAAAACCCTAATTGGACAAGAATATGCCTAGGGAGGACGAAAATGACCTAATTGATCTTCGAATGACACAAATGAACTTATTGGATGCACAAGATTAGTTAAAAACCCTAATTGGACAAGAATAAGCCTAGGGAGGACGAAAAAAACCTAATTGATCATCCAATGACCCAAACACACCTATTGGATGCACAAGATTGGTCTAAAATTCTAATTGGACAAGAATATGCCTAAGGAGGACGAAAATGACCTAAATGTTAATCCAATGACACAAATGAACGTATTGGATGCACAAGATTGGTTAAAAACCCTGATTGGACAAGAATAAGCCTAGGGAGGACGAAAATGACCTAAATGTTAATCCAATGACACAACTCAACTTATTGGAAGCCCAAGATTGGTTAAAAACCCTAATTGGATAAGAATAAGCCTAGGGATGACGAAAATGACCTAATTGATCATCCAATGACACAAACACACCTATTGGATGCACAAGATTGGTTAAAAACCCTAATTGGACAAGAATATGCCTAGGGAGGACGAAAATGACCTAATTGATCATCCATTGCCACAACCACACCTATTGGATGCACAAGATTGGTTAAAAACCCTAATTAGACTAGAATATGCCTAGGGAGGACGAAAATGACCTAATTGATCATGCAATGACACAAACACACCTATTGGATGCACAAGATTCGTTAAAAACCCAAATTGGACAAGAATATGCCTAGGGAGGACGAAAATGACCTAAATGTTAATTCAATGACACAAACGAACTTATTGGATGCACAACATTGGTTAAAAACCCTAATTGGACAAGAATAAGCCTAGGGATGACGAAAATGACCTAATTGATCATCCAATGACACAAACACACCTATTGGATGCACAAGATTGGTTAAAAACCCTAATTGGACAAGAATATGCCTAGGGAGAACAAAAATGACCTAAATGTAAATCCAATGACACAAATGAACTTATTGGATGCACAAGATTAGTTAAAAACCCTAATTGGACAAGAATAAGCCTAGGGAGGACGAAAATGACCTAAATGTTAATCCAATGACACAACTCAACTTATTGGATGCACAATATTGGTTAAAAACCCTTATTGGACAAGAATAAGCCTAGGGAGGACGAAAATGACCTAATTGATCATCCAATGACACAAACACACCTATTGGATGCACAAGATTGGTTAAAAACCCTAATTGGACAAGAATATGCCTAGGGAGGACGAAAATGACCTAATTGATCATCCAATGACACAAATGAACTTATTGGATGCACAAGATTGGTTAAAAACCCTAATTGGACAAGAATAAGCCTAGGGCGGACGAAAATGACCTAATTGATCATCCAATGACACAAACACACCTATTGGATGCACAAGATTGGTCTAAAACTCTAATTGGACAAGAATATGCCTAGGGAGGACGAAAATGACCTAAATGTTAATCCAATGACACAACTCAACTTATTGGATGCACAAGATCGGATAAAAACCCTAATTGGACAAGAATAAGCCTAGGGAGGACGAAAATGACCTAATTGATCATCCAATGACACAAACATACCTATTGGATGCACAAGATTGGTTAAAAACCCTAATTGGACAAGAATATGCCTAGGGAGGACGAAAATGACCTAATTGATCCTCCAATGACACAAATGAACTTATTGGATGCACAAGATTAGTTAAAAACCTTAATTGGACAAGAATAAGCCTAGGGAGGACGAAAATAACCTAATTGATCATCCAATGACACAAACACACCTATTGGATGCACAAGATTGGTCTAAAACTCTAATTGGACAAGAATATGCCTAGGGAGGACGAAAATGACCTAAATGTTAATTCAATGACACAACTCAACTTATTGGATGCACAAGATCGGATAAAAACCCTAATTGGACAAGAATAAGCCTAGGGAGGACGAAAATGACCTAATTGATCATCCAATGACACAAACATACCTATTGGATGCACAAGATTGGTTAAAAACCCTAATTGGACAAGAATATGCCTAGGGAGGACGAAAATGACCTAATTGATCATCCAATGACATAAATGAACTTATTGGATGCACAAGATTAGTTAAAAACCTTAATTGGACAAGAATAAGCCTAGGGAGGACGAAAATAACCTAATTGATTATCCAATGACACAAACACACCTATTGGATGCACAAGATTGGTCTAAAACTCTAATTGGACAAGAATATGCCTAGGGAGGACGAAAATGACCTAAATGTTAATCCAATGACATAAATGAACGTATTGGATGCACAAGATTGGTTAAAAACCATAATTGGACAAGAATAAGCCTAGGGAGGACGAAAATGACCTAAATGTTAATCCAATGACACAACTCAATTTATTGGATGCAAAAGATTGGTTAAAAACCCTAATTGGACAAGAATAAGCCTAGGGAGGACGAAAATGACCTAATTGATCATCCAATGACACAAACACACCTATTGGATGCACAAGATTGGTTAAAAACCCTAATTGGACAAGAATATGCCTAGGGATGACGAAAATGACCTAATTGATCATCCAATGACCCAAACACACCTATTGGATGCCCAAGATTGGTTAAAAACCCTAATTTGACAAGAATATGCCTAGGGTGGACGAAAATGACCTAATTGATCATCCAATAACACAAACACACCTATTGGATGCACAAGATTGGTTAAAAACCCTAATTGGACAAGATTATGCCTAGGGAGGACGAAAATGACCTAATTGATATTCCAATGACACAAACACACCTATTGGATGCACAAGATCGGTTAAAAACCCTAATTGGACTAGAATAAGCCTAGGGAGGACGAAAATGATCTAATTGCTCATCCAATGACACAAACACACCTATTGGATGCACAAGATTGGTTAAAAACCCTAATTGGACAAGAATATGCCTAGGGAGGACGAAAATGACCTAATTGATCATCCAATGACACAAACACACCTATTGGATGCACAAGATTGGTTAAAAACCCTAATTGGACAAGAATATGCCTAGGGAGGACGAAAATGACCTAATTGATCATCCAATGACACAAATGAACTTATTGGATGCACAAGATTAGTTAAAAACCCTAATTGGACAAGAATAAGGCTAGGGAGGACGAAAATAACCTAATTGATCATCCAATGACACAAACATACCTATTGGATGCACAAGATTGGTCTAAAACTCTAATTGGACAAGAATATGCCTAGGGAGAACGAAAATGACCTAAATGTTAATCCAATGACACAAATGAACTTATTGGATGCACAAGATTGGTTAAAAACCCTAATTGGACAAGAATAAGCCTAGGGAGGACGAAAATGACCTAAATGTTAATCCAATGACACAACTCAACTTATTGGATGCACAAGATTGGTTAAAAAGCCTAATTGGGCAAGAATAAGCATAGGGAGGAGGAAAATGACCTAATGGATCATCCAATGACACAAACACACCTATTGGATGCACAAGATTGGTTAAAAACCCTAATTGGACAAGAATAAGCCTAGGGAGAACGAAAATGACATAAATGTTAATCCAATGACACAACTCAACTTATTGGATGCACAAGATTGGTTAAAAACCCTAATTGGACAAGAATATGCCTAGGGAGGACGAAAATGACCTAATTGATCATCCAATGACACAAACACACCTATTGGATGCACAAGATTGGTTAAAAACCTTAATTGGACAAGAATATGCCTAGGGAGGACGAAAATGACCTAATTGATCATCCAATGACACAAACACACCTATTGGATGCACAAGATTGGTTTAAAACCCTAATTGGACAAGAATATGCCTAGGGAGGACGAAAATGACCTAATTGATCATCCAATGACACAAACACACCTATTGGATGCACAAGATCGATTAAAAACCCTAATTGGACAAGAATATGCCTAGGGAGGACGAAAATGACCTAATTGATCATCCAATAAAACAAACACACCTATTGGATGCACAAGATTCGTTAAAAACCCTAATTGGACAAGAATATGCCTAGGGAGGACGAAAATGACCTAATTGATCATCCAATGACACAAACACACCTATTGGATGCACAAGATTGGTTAAAAACCCTAATTGGACAAGAATATGCCTAGGGAGGACGAAAATGACCTAATTGATCATCCAATGACACAAATGAACGTATTGGATGCACAAGATTAGTTAAAAACCCTAATTGGACAAGAATATGCCTAGGGAGGACGAAAATAACCAAATTGATCATCCAATGACACAAACACACCTATTGGATGCACAAGATTGGTCTAAAACTCTAATTGGACAAGAATATGCCTAAGGAGGACGAAAATGACCTAAATGTTAATCCAATGACACAAATGAACGTATTGGATGCACAAGATTGGTTAAAAACCCTAATTGGACAAGAATAAGCCTAGGGAGGACGAAAATGACCTAAATGTTAATCCAATGACACAACTCAACTTATTGGAAGCACAAAATTGGTTAAAAACCCTAATTGGATAAGAATAAGCCTAGGGAGGACGAAAATGACCTAATTGATCATCCAATGACACAAACACACCTATTGGATGCACAAGATTGGTTAAAAACCCTAATTGGACAAGAATATGCCTAGGGAGGACGAAAATGACCTAATTGATCATCCAATGACACAAACACACCTATTGGATGCACAAGATCGGTTAAAAACCCTAATTGGACAAGAAAATGCCTAGGGAGGACGAAAATGACCTAATTGATCATCCAATGACACAAACACACCTATTGGATGCACAAGATTTGTTAAAAACCCTAATTGGACAACAATATGCCTAGGGAGGTGGAAAATGACCTATTTGATCATCCAATGACACAAACAAAGTTATTGGATGCACAAGATTGGTTAAAAACCCTAATTGGACAAGAATAAGCCTAGGGAGGACGAAAATGACCTAATTGATCATCCAATGACACAAACACACCTATTGGATGCACAAGATTGGTTAAAAACCCTAATTGGACAAGAATATGCCTAGGGAGGACGAAAATGACCTAATTGATCGTCCAATGACACAAACACACCTATTGGATGCACAAGATTGGTTAAAAACCCTAATTGGTCAAGAATAAGCCTTGGCAGGACGAAAATGACCTAATTGATCATCCAATGACACAAACACACCTATTGGATGCAAAAGATTCGTTAAAAACCCTAATTGGACAAGAATATGCCTAGGGAGGACGAAAATGACCTAATTGATCATCCAATGACACAAACACACCTATTGGATGCACAAGATTGGTTAAAAACCCTAATTGGACAAGAATATGCCTAGGGAGGACGAAAATGACCTAAATATTAATTCAATGAAAAAAACAAACTTATTGGATGCACAAGATTGGTTAAAAACCCTAATTGGACAAGAATATGCCTAGGGAGGACGAAAATGACCTAATTGATCGTCCAATGACACAAACACACCTATTGGATGCACAAGATTGGTTAAAAACCCTAATTGGTCAAGAATAAGCCTTGGCAGGACGAAAATGACCTAATTGATCATCCAATGACACAAACACACCTATTGGATGCACAAGATTCGTTAAGAAACCCTAATTGGACAAGAATATGCCTAGGGAGGACGAAAATGACCTAATTGATCATCCAATGACACAAACACACCTATTGGATGCACAAGATTGGTTAAAAACCCTAATTGGACAAGAATAAGCCTAGGGAGGACGAAAATGACCTAATTGATCATCCAATGACACAAACACACCTATTGGATTCACAAGATTGGTTAAAAATCCTAATTGGACAAGAATAAGCCTAGGGAGGACGAAAATGACCTAATTGATCATCCAATGACACAAACACACCTATTGGATGCACAAGATTGGTTAAAAACCCTAATTGGACAAGAATAACCCTAGGGAGGACGAAAATGACCTAATTGATCATCCAATGACACAAACACACCTATTGGATGCACAAGATTGGTCAAAACTCCTAATTGGACAAGAATATGCCTAGGGAGGACGAAAATGACCTAATTGATCATCCAATGACACAAACACACCTATTGGATGCACAAGATTGGTTAAAAACCCTAATTGGACAAGAATAAGCCTAGGGAGGACGAAAATGACCTAATTGATCATCCAATGACACATACACACCTATTAGATGCACAAGAACTGTTAAAAACCATAATTGGACAAGAATAAGCCTAGGGAGGACGAAAATGACCTAATTGATCATCCAATGACACAAACACACCTATTGGATGCACAAGATTGGTTAAAAACCCTAATTGGACAAGAATATGCCTAGGCAGGACGAAAATGACCTAATTGATCATCCAATGACACAAACAAACCTATTGGATGCACAAGATTGGTTAAAAACCCTAATTGGACAAGAATATGCCTAGGGAGGACGAAAATGACCTAATTGATCATCCAATGACACAAACACACCTATTGGATGCACAAGATTGGTTAAAAACCCTAATTGGACAAGAATATGCCTAGGGATGACGAAAATGACCTAAATATTAATTCAATGAAACAGACAAACTTATTGGATGCACAAGATTGGTTACAAACCCTAATTGGACAAGAATATGCCTAGGGAGGACGAAAATGACCTAATTGATCATCCAATGACACAAACACACCTATTGGATGCACAAGATTGGTTAAAAACCCTAATTGGACAAGAATATGCCTAGGGAGGACGAATATGACCTAAATGTTAATCCAATAACACAAATGAACTTATTGGATGCACAAGATTGGTTAAAAACCCTAATTGTACAAGAATAAGCCTAGGGAGAACGAAAATGACCTAATTGATCATCCAATGACACAAACACACCTATTGGATGCACAAGATTGGTTAAAAACCCTAATTGGACAAGAATATGCCTAGGTAGGACGGATATGACCTAAATGTTAATCCAATGACAAAAATGAACAAATTGGATGCCCAAGATTGGTTAAAAACCATAATTGAACAAGAATAAGCCTAGGGAGGACGAAAATGACCTAATTGATCATCCAATGACACAAACACACCTATTGGATGCACAAGATTGGTTAAAAACCCTAATTGGACAAGAATATGCCTAGGGAGGACGAAAATGACCTAATTGATCATCCAATGACACAAACACACCTATTGGATGCACAAGATTGGTTAAAAACCCTAATTGGACAAGAATATGCCTAGGGAGGACGAAAATGACCTAATTGATCATCCAATGACATAAATGAACTTATTGGATGCACAAGATTAGTTAAAAACCCTAATTGGACAAGAATAAGGCTAGGGAGGACGAAAATAACCTAATTGATCATCCAATGACACAAACACACCTATTGGATGCACAAGAATGGTCTAAAACTCTAATTGGACAAGAATATGCCTACGGAGGACGAAAATGACCTAAATGTTAATCCAATGACACAAATGAACTTATTGGATGCACAAGATTGGTTAAAAACCCTAATTGGACAAGAATAAGCCTAGGGAGGACGAAAATTGCCTAAATGTTAATCCAATGACACAACTCAACTTATTGGATGCACAAGATCGGTTAAAAACCCTAATTGGACAAGAATAAGCCTAGGGAGGACGAAAATGACCTAATTGATCATCCAATGACACAAACACACCTATTGGATGCACAAGATTGGTTAAAAACCCTAATTGGACAAGAATATGCCTAGGGAGGACGAAAATGACCTAATTGATCATCCAATGACACAAATGAACTTATTGGATGCACAAGATTAGTTAAAAACCCTAATTGGACAAGAATATGCCTAGGGAGGACGAAAATGACCTAATTGATCATCCAATGACATAAACACACGTATTGGATGCACAAGATTGGTTAAAAACCCTAATTGGACAAGAATATGCCTAGGGAGGACGAAAATGACCTAATTGATCATCCAATGACACAAATGAACTTATTGGATGCACAAGATTAGTTAAAAACCCTAATTGGACAAGAATATGCCTAGGGAGGACGAAAATAACCTAATTGATCATCCAATGACACAAACACACCTATTGGATGCACAAGATTGGTTAAAAACCCTAATTGGACAAGAATTTGCCTAGGGAGGACGAAAATGACCAAATTAATCATCCAATGACACAAACACACCTATTGGATGCACAAGATCGGTTAAAAACCCTAATGGGACAAGAATAAGCCTAGGGAGGACGAAAATGACCTAATTGATCATCCAATGACACAAACACACCTATTGGATGCACAAGATTGGTTAAAAACCCTAATTGGACAAGAATATGCCTAGGGAGGACGAAAATGACCTAATTGATCATCCAATGACACAAATGAACGTATTGGATGCACAAGATTAGTTAAAAAGCCTAATTGGACAAGAATATGCTTAGGGAGGACGAAAATAACCTAATTGATCATCCAATGACACAAACACACCTATTGGATGCACAAGATTGGTTAAAAACCCTAATTGGACAAGAATATGCCTAGGGAGGACGAAAATGACCTAATTGATCATCCAATGACACAAACACACCTATTGGATGCACAAGATTGGTTAAAAACCCTAATTGGACAAGAATATGCCTAGGGAGGACGAAAATGACCTAATTGATCATCCAATGACACAAACACACCTATTGGATGCAGAAGATTGGTTAAAAACCCTAATTGGACAATAATATGCGTAGGGAGGACGAAAATGACCTAAATATTAATTCAATGACACAAACAAACTTATTGGATTCACAAGATTGGTTAAAAACCCTAATTGGGCAAGAATAGGCCTAGGGAGGACGAAAATGACCTAATTGATCATCCAATGACACAAACACACCTATTGGATGCACAAGATTGGTTAAAAACCCTAATTGGACAAGAATAAGCCTAGGGAGGACGAAAATGACCTAATTGATCATCCAATGACACAAACACACCTATTGGATGCACAAGATTGGTTAAAAACCCTAATTGGACAAGAATATGCCTAGGGAGGACGAAAATGACCTAATTGATCATCCAATGACACAAACACACCTATTGGATGCACAAGATTGGTTAAAAACCCTAATTGGACAAGAATAACCCTAGGTAGGACGAAAATGACCTAAATGTTAACCCAATGACACAACTCAACTTATTGGATGCACAAGATTGGTTAAAAACCCTAATTGGACAAGAATAAGCCTAGGGAGAACGAAAATGACCTAAATGTTTATCCAATGACACAACTCAACTTATTGGATGCACAAGATCGGTTAAAAACCCTAATTGGACAAGAATAAGCCTAGGGAGGACGAAAATGACCTAATTGATCATCCAATGACACAAACACACCTATTGGATGCACAAGATTGGTTAAAAACCCTAATTGGACAAGAATATGCCTAGGGAGGACGAAAATGACCTAATTGATCATCCAATGACAGAAATGAACTTATTTGATGCACAAGATTAGTTAAAAACCTTAATTGGACAAGAATAAGCCTAGGGAGGACGAAAATAACCTAATTGATCATCCAATGACACAAACACACC
>JBBPBR010001335.1:0-29636 GCA_037974775.1 Cicer pinnatifidum | reverse complement strand
TTAGTTAAAAATCTGATTTTCAACTGCTTTGTTAATGTGTTTTGGTCTTTTGAAAACATTTTAAATGCATGCATAAATGCGACTTGTTCTCATGTACTTGAAGTATTGATGAGTATCATATACCTTTACATTTTATCATCTATGGTTTTACTTGGAAGCTTATTAGGAAGCTTATGAATCTTCTTTTTGATCTTGTTGCATTGTCCATAATCGGTGGTTTTGTTGTCATCAAAAACATGTAGTTTACATTCTCCCCCTTTTTTGATTATGACAAAATTTTGTTGTTGTATAGTTGAAATCATTTCTCCCCCGTCATATATGCATACACCCCCGTTGTATGTTCATACTCCCCCGTACTCATTGTATATTCATACTCCCTCATAGTAGGTGATGATTTGAAACAATTGTGTTTGAGTACCTACAAGGTTTGAAATACAACAACAATACCAACTTTTTCTCCCCCTTTTGACATGATCAAAAAGAAGATAAATAATCGAAAAAGAAACATATATGGTAAAGTTAAGTCATAACACAATAACAGCAAAACACAAACAGCGAAGAAGGGAAATTTAAGTCATAATACCATAATAGAGTTTACATAACAAGTAGTAAGTAGAGCAATACAAAATACGCCATAATCTAAAGGACAAAAGAGTTCAAATATTAAGGTAGTACATAATGCAAATAGTCAAATGAGTACAAATACATGCCAAATAGCGAACTTAATCAAAATCTGTCGGAATGTGAAAGTGATCGATTTTGTCTGATAAGTCACTAATGTCTTGAGAAAGAGTGGTATGATTGCGAGTAAGAGTAGTTTCGATGTTCTGGAAGCGAGTGTCAATAGAGGTTGTCAAATTGTCGAATTGAGTTTGAAAGAAGGTTTGGAAGGAATCAAGGCGAGCCATGATCATTTGATTGGAGATATAATCATCATCCGATGCAGTTTCCTCTTCATCATCTTGAGCAGCAGTGTTTGAGGGTCCAGCAGTGTCATCCTGTGCAGCATCAGAAGGTTGTCCATGATCACCTTTATGCACAAATGCTTCAAGCTCCTCATTCCATACTATCCGCATACTAGGCAAAACACCTAAATCCAGCATATTTTCTTTGGTAGGTGTAAACATCACTTCATTAGAGAAGTCCACACCAAAGTGTTCCAGTATTCGTGAAACTTCTTTTGCATATGGTAAGCCTATTGCCTCACGAGATCCAAACATAATAGATTTCACAAAAAATGCCCAATTAAGCTGACGTCCTTCAAACATGAAATTCATAATTTGCAACTCAAATTCCGAAATTTGAGAGTAATTTCCAGCTTTTGGAACCAGAATATAGCTAAGAAAATAGTGTAGAAGCCGATAATCAACAGTAAGATTTCCTACACCATAACGTTGCTGGGCATACTTAGAATCTGCCTGAGCTCTCTTTTGTTCCATGGTGCGTCTGTCAAACCGACAGAGGGAAACATATGCATCATACTTAGAAATATCACCCCATTCACATAATTTATTTGGACAAAACTTTTCACCATTAAAAGGAATATTCAGAATTTCTCCAATAGTTTTGGTAGTTAAACGGATGGTTTTACCCTTAACGCGAGAGACAAGCAGTTTTCCCTCTTCAGCAAGATTGCAATAAAAAACCCTAACCAAGTCTGGATAAATAGGACCTTTATAACCTATAAACGCTTCAACATGTTGTGCTTTAAGTAACCTAGGAAAGTTAAAGTCAGAGAAAGAGTCCAAAGTACCGTATTTTGGAATGACAAGGCGCTTGTCAGAGTAGAATGTGCGAAAACGATCAATTTCTTCCGGTGAGTGTAGAAGCCGGGATAGATCTGTGATGTTAGGATTCCTTGTTCGTTTTCGTGAAGGACCTACTGCTGCATGCTTGGTTCGTGGTCCTCGTTTGCGAGCATCCATGGTGAGAAAAGAGATTTTGGGGAAAAATGGGTTTTGAAGAAAATGGAAGATTTTCGGAGATTTTGGGAGAAATCTGAAGAGTAATGATGAGAAAGAAGCAAGGAGTAATGGATTATGTTAGGTTGGATGAATGGGTAAATGAGTAAAATGAGGATGGATGAATTTTTGAGAGAAGAGAGAAAAAGCTAGGGCTGTATTCGAATACTGCATAAGAGAACTAAACCTAAAACATGAATGAGCTTTTATACCTGGGCAAAAACGCGAAGGTGTAGTCGACTACACCTGCTGGTATTCGAATACACAATTTTCTGGGAATGTGTATTCGACTACAGATCCTTTGTATTCGAATACAGGAAATCTGGGAACGCGTGTATTCGAATACAAAGTGTCGTATTCGACTACATAAGCACAGTTTTGCTTAAAAACTCAGTTTTTTTAAGAAAATTGTATCATACAATACATAAAAATCATATATCAAGAACAATAATCAACAAGAAATAAGAGATATGACAAACTTATGTATATCATGCAATGGCTAAAGATCATTTTCACTTAAAATACCAAGTTCTCTTCGGATTTTATAAAATGAATCTTTTGGTAATGGTTTTGTAAATATATCAGCCAGTTGATTATGTGTATCAACAAATGTTACCTCAACATTACCTTTAAGTACATGATCCCGTAGAAAATGATGTCGGATATCGATGTGTTTAGTTCTAGAATGCATGATTGGATTCTTTGAGATGTTTATGGCGCTTGTGTTATCACATCTTAAGGGAATGCATCCAAGATCAACTCCATAGTCATGTAATTGCTGTTTGAGCCAGAGAATCTGGGCACAACAGCTTCCTGCTGCAATGTATTCTGCTTCAGCAGTACTAAGTGCAACACAAGCTTGCTTTTTACAAGACCATGACACTAGTGCATTTCCTAAGACATGGCATGTGCCGCTGGTGCTTTTACGGTCTGTTTTGCATCCCGCATAATCTGAATCAGAGTATCCAACTAGGCTACATATGCTACCCTTGGGGTACCATAGTCCTACATTTGTCGTTCCTTTCAGATACTTCATAATTCTTTTAACAGCTACTAGATGTGATTCTTTCGGATCTGCCTGAAATCTTGCACACAAACAAACACTAAACATAATATCTGGCCTGCTGGCCGTTAGATATAATAATGATCCAATCATACCTCGATATTTGGATATGTCGATTGAAATTCCTGATGCATCTTTATCAACATATGTTCCGGAGCCCATTGGAGTTGTACTTTCTTTGCAATTTTCCATTTCAAATTTCTTTAGTAATTCTTTACAGTATTTTGCTTGATTAATGAAGATGCCGTGCTCAAGTTGCTTGATATGAAGTCCAAGAAAATAGTTTAATTTCCCCATCATGGACATTTCGAATTCTCCTTTCATTATTGAAGAGAATTCTTCACATATGTCCTTGTTGGTTGATCCAAATATTATATCATCAACATAAATTTGAACCAGTAATGTGTGACCATTATCTCTTTTGACAAATAATGTTTTATCAACCTCCCCTTTGTCAAATCCGCGTTCACATAAAAAGGTGCTTAATCTGTCATACCAAGCTCTTGGAGCTTGTTTCAAACCATAAAGAGCCTTTTTCAATTTGTAAACATGTGAGGGATTTTTGTAATCTTCAAACCCAGGGGGCTGTTTGACATAGACTTCTTCATTTATGTATCCGTTGAGAAAGGCACTCTTTACATCCATTTGATATAACTCAAAATTCATGGAACAAGCATATGCTAGTAATAGTCGTATTGCTTCTAATCTTGCTACCGGAGCAAATGTTTCGTCAAAATCTATCCCTTCCTCTTGATTGTATCCTTGAGCGACCAATCTAGCTTTGTTGCGGACAACTATGCCATTCTCATCTAGTTTATTTTTAAACACCCATTTTGTACCAATGATGTGTTTATTTCCAGGATTAGGAACAAGTTCCCATACTTGGCTTCGTTCAAATTGATTGAGTTCTTCTTGCATAGCAAGTATCCATTGATCATCCTTAAGTGCTTCACCAATTTTTGAGGGTTCTATTTGAGAAACAAATGCCATGTTTAAGCAAGCATCTTGCAATCTTAATCTTGTTGTGACTCCTTTATTGATATCACCTATGATATTATCAATTGGGTGATATCTATGGGTTCTCCATTCTTTAGGAAGATCATCACTTTGTTTTTCAATATTGACTTCACTTTCTTGATCTGGTTGATTAGCTTGAGGTTCTTGGCTTGAATCATTGCTTTCAAAAACATCATCATCACAAGAAATAATATTTTCCACTTTTATGGGGTTAGTTTCATCAAAAGTTACATGCATTGATTCTTCACATAAAAAGGTGCTTAATCTGTCATACCAAGCTCTTGGAGCTTGTTTCAAACCATAAAGAGCCTTTTTCAATTTGTAAACATGTGAGGGATTTTTGTAATCTTCAAACCCAGGTGTGTTTGTGTCATTGGATGATCAATAAGGTCATTTTCGTCCTCCCTAGGCTTATTCTTGTCCAATTAGGGTTTTTAACCAATCTTGTGCATCCAATAACTTTGTTTGTGTCATTGAATTAATATTTAGGTCATTTTCGTCCTCGCTAGGCATATTCTTGTCCAATTATGGTTTTTAACCAATCTTGTGCATCCAATAGGTGTGTTTGTGTCATTGGATGATCAATTAGGTCATTTTCGTCCTCCCTAGGCTTATTCTTGTCCAATTAGGGTTTTTAACCAATCTTGTGCATCCGATAAGTTCATTTGTGTTATTGGATTAACATTTAGGTCATTTTCGTCCTCCTTAGGCATATTCTTGTCCAATTAGGGTTTTTAACCAATCTTGTGCATCCAATAGGTGTGTTTGTGTCATTGGATGATCAATTAGGTCATTTTCGTCCTCCCTAGGCTTATTCTTGTCCAATTAGGGTTTTTAACCAATCTTGTGCATCCAATAACTTCCTTTGTGTCATTGGATTAACATTTTGGTCATATCCGTCCTCCCTAGGCATATTCTTGTCCAATTAGGGTTTTTAACCAATCTTGTGCATCCAATAGGTGTGTTTGTGTCATTGGATGATCAATTAGGTCATTTTCGTCCTCCCTAGGCTTATTCTTGTCCAATTAGGGTTTTTAACCAATCTTGTGCATCCAATAAGTTGAGTTGTGTCATTGGATTAACATTTAGGTCATTTTCGTCCTCCCTAGGCTTATTCTTGTCCAATTAGGGTTTTTAACCAATCTTGTGCATCCAATAGGTGTGTTTGTGTCATTGGATGATCAATTAGGTCATTTTCGCCCTCCATAGGCTTATTCTTGTCCAATTAGGGTTTTTAACCAATCTTTTGCATCCAATAAGTTGAGTTGTGTCATTGGATTAACATTTAGGTCATTTTCGTCCTCCCTAGGCTTATTCTTGTCCAATTAGGGTTTTTAACCAATCTTGTGCATCCAATAAGTTCATTTGTGTCATTGGATTAACATTTAGGTCATTTTCGTCCTCCCTAGGCATATTCTTGTCCAATTAGAGTTTTAGACAAAACTTGTGCATCCAATAGGTGTGTTTGTGTCATTGGATGATCAATTAGGTTATTTTCGTCCTCCATAGGCTTATTCTTGTCCAATTAGGGTTTTTAACTAATTTTGTGCAACCAATAAGTTCATTTGTGTCATTGGATGATCAATTAGGTCATTTTCGTTTTCCCTAGGCATATTCTTATCCAATTACGGTTTTTAACCAATCTTGTGCATCCAATAGGTGTGTTTGGGTCATTGGATGATCAATTAGGTCATTTTCGTCCTCCCTAGGCTTATTCTTGTCCAATTAGGGTTTTTAACCAATCTTGTGCATCCAATAGGTGTGTTTGTGTCATTGGATGATCAATTAGGTCATTTTCGTCCTCCCTAGGCTTATTCTTGTCCAATTAGGGTTTTTAACCAATCTTGTGCATCCGATAAGTTTGTTTGTGTCATTGAATTAATATTTAGGTCATTTTCGTCCTCCCTAGGCATATTCTTGTCCAATTAGGGTTTTTAAGCAATCTTGTGCATCCAATAGGTGTGTTTGTGTCATTGGATGATCAATTAGGTCATTTATGTCCTCCCTAGGCTTATTCTTGTCCAATTAGGGTTTTTAACCAATCTTGTACATCCAATAACTTTGTTTGTGTCATTGAATTAATAATTAGGTCATTTTCGTCCTCCCTAGGCATATTCTTGTCCAATTAGAGTTTTTAACCAATCTTGTGCATCCAATAAGTTCATTTGTGTCATTGGATTAACATTTAGGTCATTTTCGTCCTCCCTAGGCATATTCTTGTCCAATTAGAGTTTTAGACCAATCTTGTGCATCCAATAGGTGTGTTTGTGTCATTGGATGATCAATTAGGTTATTTTCGTCCTCCCTAGGCTTATTCTTGTCCAATTAGGGTTTTTAACTAATCTTGTGCATCCAATAAGTTCATTTGTGTCATTGGATGATCAATTAGGTCATTTTCGTCCTCCCTAGGCATATTCTTGTCCAATTAGGGTTTTTAACCAATCTTGTGCATCCAATAGGTGTGTTTGTGTCATTGGATGATCAATTAGGTCATTTTCGTCCTGCCTAGGCTTATTCTTGTCCAATTAGGGTTTTTAACCAATCTTGTGCATCTAATAGGTGTATTTGTGTCATTGGATGATCAATTAGGTAATTTTTGTCCTCCCTAGGCATATTCTTATCCAATTAGGGTTTTTAACCAATCTTGTGCATCCAATAGGTGTGTTTGTGTCATTGGTTGATCAATTAGGTCATTTTCGTCCTCCCTAGGCTTATTCTTGCCCAATTAGGGTTTTTAACCAATCTTGTGCATCCAATAAGTTGAGTTGTGTCATTGGATTAACATTTAGGTCATTTTCGTCCTCCCTAGGCTTATTCTTGTCCAATTACGATTTTTAACCAATCTTGTGCATCCAATAAGTTCATTTGTGTCATTGGATTAACATTTAGGTCATTTTCGTCCTCCATAGGCATATTCTTGTCCAATTAGAGTTTCAGACCAATCTTGTGCATCCAATTGGTGTGTTTGTGTCATTGGATGATCAATTAGGTTATTTTCGTCCTCCCTAGGCTTATTCTTGTCCAATTAGGGTTTTTAACTAATCTTGTGCATCCAATAAGTTCATTTGTGTCATTGGATGATCAATTAGGTCATTTTCGTCCTCCCTAGGCATATTCTTGTCCAATTAGGGTTTTTAACCAATCTTGTGCATCCAATAGGTGTGTTTGTGTCGTTGGATAATCAATTAGGTAATTTTCGTCCTCCCTAGGCTTATTCTTGTCCAATTAGGGTTTTTAACTAATCTTGTGCATCCAATTGGTGTGTTTGTGTCATTGGATGATCAATTAGGTCATTTTAGTCCTCCCTAGGCATATTCTTGTCCAATTAGGGTTTTTAACGAATCTTGTGCATCCAATTGGTGTGTTTGTGTCATTGGATGATCAATTAGGTCATTTTCGTCCTCCCTAGGCATATTCTTGTCCAATTAGTGTTTTTAACCAATCTTGTGCATCCAATAAGTTGAGTTGTGTCATTGGATTAACATTTAGGTCATTTTCGTCCTCCCTAGGCATATTCTTGTCCAATTAGGGTTTTTAACCAATCTTGTGCATCCAATAAGTTCATTTGTGTCATTGGATTAACATTAAGGTCAATTTCGTCCACCCTAGGCATATTCTTGTCCATTTAGGGTTTTTAACCAATCTTGTGCATCCAATAGGTGTGTTTGTGTCATTGGATGATCAATTAGGTCATTTTCGTCCTCCCTAGGCTTATTCTTGTCCAATTAGGGTTTTTAACCAATCTTGTGCATCCAATAAGTTGAGTTGTGTCATTGGATTAACATTTAGGTCATTTTCGTCCTCCCTAGGCTTATTCTTGTCCAATTAGGGTCTTTAACAAATCTTGTGCATCCAATAGGTGTGTTTGTGTCATTGGATGATCAATTAGGTCATTTTCGTCCTCCCTAGGCTTATTCTTGTCCAATTAGGGTTTTTAACCAATCTTGTGCATCCAATAAGATTGTTTGTTTCATTGAATTAATATTTAGGTCATTTACGTCCTCCCTAGGCATATTCTTGTCCAATTAGGGTTTTTAACCAATCTTGTGCATCCAATAAGTTGAGTTGTGTCATTGGATTAACATTTAGGTCATTTTCGTCCTCCCTAGGCTTATTCTTGTCCAATTAGGGTTTTTAACTAATCTTGTGCATTCAATAAGTTCATTTGTGTCATTTGATGATTTATTAGGTCATTTTCGTCCTCCCTAGGCATATTCTTGTCCAATTAGGGTTTTTAACCAATCTTGTGCATCCAATAGGTGTGTTTGTGTCATTGGATGATCAATTAGGTCATTTTCGTCCTCCCTAGGCTTATTCTTGTCCAATTAGGGTTTTTAACCAATCTTGTGCATCCAATAAGTTCATTTGTGTCATTGGATGATCAATTAGGTCATTTTCATCCTCCCTAGGCTTATTCTTGTCCAACTAGGGTTTTTAACCAATCCTGTGCATCCAATAGGTGTGTTTGTGTCATTGGATGATCAATTAGGTCATTTTCGTCCTCCCTAGGCTTATTCTTGTCCAATTAGGGTTTTTAACCAATCTTGTGCATCCAATAAGTTTGTTTGTGTCATTGAATTAATATTTAGATCATTTTCGTCCTCCCTGGGCATATTCTTGTCCAATTAGGGTTTTTAACCAATCTTGTGCATCCAATAGGTGTGTTTGTGTCATTGGATGATCAATTAGGTCATTTTCGTCCTCCCTAGGCATATTCTTGTCCAATTAGGGTTTTTAACCAATCTTGTGCATCCAATAGGTGTGTTTGTGTCATTGGATGATCAATTAGGTCATTTTCGTCCTCCCTAGACATATTCTTGTCCAGTTAGGGTTTTTAACCAATCTTGTGCATCCAATTGGTGTGTTTGTGTCATTGGATGATCAATTAGGTCATTTTCGTCCTCCCTAGGCTTATTCTTGTCCAGTTAGGGTTTTTAACCAATCTTGTGCATCCAATAAGTTCATTTGTGTCATTGGATTAACATTTAGGTCATTTTCGTCCTCCCTAGGCATATTCTTGTCCAATTAGGGTTTTTAACCAATCTTGTGCATCCAATAGGTGTGTTTGTGTCATTGGATGATCAATTAGGTCATTTTCGTCCTCCCTAGGCTTATTCTTGTCCAATTAGGGTTTTTAACCAATCTTGTGCCTTCAATAGGTGTGTTTGTGCCATTGGATGAACATTTAGGTCATTTTCGTCCTCCCTAGGCATATTCTTGTCCAATTAGGGTTTTTAACCAATCTTGTGCATCCAATAGGTGTGTTTGTGTCATTGGATGATCAATTAGGTCATTTTCGTCCTCCCTAGGCTTATTCTTGTCCAATTAGGGTTTTTAACCAATCTTGTGCATCCAATAGGTGTGTTTGTGTCATTGGATGATCAATTAGGTCATTTTCATCCTACCTACACTTATTCTTGTCAAATTAGGGTTTTTAATCAATCTTGTGCATCCAATAACTTTGTTTGTGTCATTGAATTAATATTTAGGTCATTTTCGTCCTCCCTAGGCATATTCTTGTCCAATTAGGGTTTTTAACCAATCTTGTGCATCCAATAGGTGTGTTTGTGTCATTGGATGATCAATTAGGTCATTTTCGTCCTCCCTAGGCTTATTCTTGTCCAATTAGGGTTTTTAACCAATCTTGTGCATCCAATAGGTGTGTTTGTGTCATTGGATGATCAATTAGGTCATTTTCGTCCTCCCTAGGCTTATTCTTGTCCAATTAGGGTTTTTAACCAATCTTTGCATCCAATAACTTTGTTTGTGTCATTGAATTAATATTTAGGTCATTTTCGTCCTCCCTAGGCATATTCTTGTCCAATTAGGGTTTTTAACCAATCTTGTGCATCCAATAGGTGTGTTTGTGTCATTGGATGATCAATTAGGTCATTTTCGTCCTCCCTAGGCTTATTCTTGTCCAATTAGGGTTTTTAACCAATCTTGTGCATCCAATAGGTGTGTTTGTGTCATTGGATGATCAATTACGTCATTTTCGTCCTCCCTAGGCTTATTCTTGCCCAATAGGGTTTTTAACCAATCTTGTGCATCCAATAAGTTGAGTTGTGTCATTGGATTAATATTTAGGTCATTTTCGTCCTCCCTAGGCTTATTCTTGTCCAATTAGGGTTTTTAACCAATCTTGTGCATCCAATAGGTGTGTTTGTGTCATTGGATGATCAATTAGGTCATTTTCGTCCTCCCTAGGCTTATTCTTGTCCAATTAGGGTTTTTAACCAATCTTGTGCATCCAATAGGTGTGTATGTGTCGTTAGATGATCAATTAGGTTATTTTCGTCCTCCATAGGCTTATTCTTGTCCAATTAGGGTTTTTAACCAATCTTGTGCATCCAATAAGTTGAGTTGTGTCATTGGATTAACATTTAGGTCATTTTCGTCCTCCCTAGGCATATTCTTGTCCAATTAGGGTTTTTAACCAATCTTGTGCATCCAATAGGTGTTTAACCAATCTTGTGCATCCAATAGGTGTGTTTGTGGCAATAGATGATCAATTAGGTCATTTTCGTCCTCCCTAGGCTTATTCTTGTCCAATTAGGGTTTTTAACCAATCTTGTGCATCCAATAGGTGTGTATGTGTCATTGGATGATCAATTAGTTTATTTTCGTCCTCCCAATGCTTATTCTTGTCCAATTAGGGTTTTTAACCAATCTTGTGCATCCAATAGGTGTTTAACCAATCTTGTGCATCCAATAGGTGTGTTTGTGGCAATAGATGATCAATTATGTCATTTTGGTCCTCCCTAGGCTTATTCTTGTCCAATTAGGGTTTTTAACCAATCTTGTGCATCCAATAGGTGTGTTTGTGTCATTGGATGATCAATTAGGTCATTTTCGTCCTCCCTAGGCTTATTCTTGTCCAATTAGGGTTTTTAACCAATCTTGTGCATCCAATAAGTTGAGTTGTGTCATTGGATTAACATTTAGGTCATTTTCGTCCTCCCTAGGCTTATTCTTGTCCAATTAGGGTTTTTAACCAATCTTGTGCATCCAATAGGTGTGTTTGTGTCATTGGATGATCAATTAGGTCATTTTCGTCCTCCCTAGGCTTATTCTTGTCCAATTAGGGTTTTTAACCGATCTTGTGCATCCAATAGGTGTGTTTGTGTCGTTGGATGATCAATTAGGTCATTTTCATCCTCTCTAGGCATATTCTTGTCCAATTAGGGTTTTTAACCAATCTTGTGCATCCAATAGGTGTGTTTGTGTCATTGGATGATCAATTAGGTCATTTTCGTCCTCCCTAGGCTTATTCTTGTCCAATTAGGGTTTTTAACCAATCTTGTGCATCCAATAAGTTGAGTTGTGTCATTGGATTAACATTTAGGTCATTTTCGTCCTCCCTAGGCTTATTCTTGTCCAATTAGGGTTTTTAACAAACCTTTTGCATCCAATAGGTGTGTTTGTGTCATTGGATGATCAATTAGGTCATTTTCGTCCTCCATAGGCTTATTCTTGTCCAATTATGGTTTTTAACCAATCTTGTGCGTCCAATAAGTTGAGTTGTGTCATTAGATTAACATTTAGGTCATTTTCGTCCTCCCTAGGCTTATTCTTGTCCAATTAGGGTTTTTAACCAATCTTGTGCATCCAATAAGTTGAGTTGTGTCATTGGATTAACATTTAGGTCATTTTCGTCCTCCCTAGGCTTATTCTTGTCCAATTAGGGTTTTTAACCAATCTTGTGCATCCAATAAGTTCATTTGTGTTATTGGATTAACATTTAGGTCATTTTCGTCCTCCCTAGGCATATTCTTGTCCAATTAGGGTTTTTAACCAATCTTGTGCATCCAATAGGTGTGTTTGTGTCATTGGATGATCAATTAGGTTATTTTCTTCCTCCCTAGGCTTATTCTTGTCCAATTAGGGTTTTTAACCAATCTTGTGCATCCAATAGGTGTGTTTGTGTCATTGGATGATCAATTAGGTCATTTTCGTCCTCCCTAGGCATATTCTTGTCCAATTAGGGTTTTTAACCAATCTTGTGCATCCAATAGGTGTGTTTGTGTCATTGGATGATCAATTAGGTCATTTTCGTCCTCCCTAGGCTTAGTCTTGTCCAATTACGGTTTTTAACCAATCTTGTGAATCCAATAGGTGTGTTTGTGTGATTGGATGATCAATTAGGTCATTTTCGTCCTCCCTAGGCTTATTCTTGTCCAATTAGGGTTTTTAACCAATCTTGTGCATCCAATAAGTTGAGTTGTGTCATTGGATTAACATTTAGGTCATTTTCGTCCTCCCTAGGCTTATTCTTGTCCAATTAGGGTTTTTAACCAATCTTGTGCATCCAATAGGAGTGTTTGTGTCATTGGATGATCAATTAGGTCATATGCGTCCTCCCTAGGCATGTTCTTGTCCAATTAGGGTTTTTAACCAATCTTGTGCATCCAATAGGTGTGTTTGTGTCATTGGATGATCAATTAGGTCATTTTCGTCCTCCCTAGGCATATTCTTGTCCAATTAGGGTTTTTAACCAATCTTGAGCATCCAATATGTGTGTTTGTGTCATTGGATGATCAATTAGGTCATTTTCGTCCTCCCTAGGCTTATTCTTGTCCAATTAGGGTTTTTAACCAATATTGTGCTTCCAAAAGGTGTGTTTGTGTCATTGGATGATCAATTAGGTCATTTTCGTCCTCCCTAGGCTTATTAATGTCCAATTAGGGTTTTTAACCAATCTTGTGCATCCAATAGGTGTGTTTGTGTCATTGGATGATCAATTAGGTCATTTTCGTCCTCCCTAGGCATATTCTTGTCCAATTAGGGTTTTTAACCAATCTTGTGCATCCAATAGGTGTGTTTGTGTCATTGGATGATCAATTAGGTCATTTTCGTCCTCCCTAGGCTTATTCTTGTCCAATTAGGGTTTTGAACCAATCTTGTGCATCCAATAGGTGTGTTTGTGTCATTGGATGATCAATTAGGTCATTTTCGTCCTCCCTAGGCATATTATTGTCTAATTAGGGTTTTTAACCAATCTTGTGCATCCAATAAGTTTGTTTGTGTCATTGAATTAATATTTAGGTCATTTTGGTCCTCCCTAGGCATATTATAGTCCAATTAGGGTTTTTAACCAATCTTGTGCATCCAATAGGTGTGTTTGTGTCATTGGATGATCAATTAGGTCATTTTCGTCCTCCCTAGGCATATTCTTGTCCAATTAGGGTTTTTAACCAATCTTGTGAATCCAATAGGTGTGTTTCTGTCATTGGATGATCAATTAGGTCATTTTCGTCCTCCCTAGGCTTATTCTTGTCCAATTAGGGTTTTTAACCAATCTTGTGCATCCAATAGGTGTGTTTGTGTCATTGGATGATCAATTAGGTCATTTTCGTCCTCCCTAGGCATATTCTTGTCCAATTAGGGTTTTTAACCAATCTTGTGCATCCAATAGGTGTGTTTGTGTCATTGGATGATCAATTAGGTCATTTTCGTCCTCCCTAGGCTTATTCTTGTCCAATTAGGGTTTTTAACCAATCTTGTGCATCCTATAGGTGTGGTTGTGTCATTGGATGATCAATTAGGTCATTTTCGTCCTCCCTATGCTTATTCTTGTCCAACTAGGGTTTTTAACCAATCTTGTGCATCCAATAAGTTTGTTTGTGTCATTGAATTAATATTTAGGTGACTTTCGTCCTCCCTAGGCATATTCTTGTCCAATTAGGGTTTTTAACCAATCTTGTGCATCCAATAGGTGTGTTTGTGTCATTGGATGATCAATTAGGTCATTTTCGTCCTCCCTAGGCATATTCTTGTCCAATTAGGGTTTTTAACCAATCTTGTGCATCCAATAGGTGTGTTTGTGTCATTGGATGATCAATTAGGTCATTTTCGTCCTCCCTAGGCTTATTCTTGTCCAGTTAGGATTTTTAACCGATCTTGTGCATCCAATAGGTGTGTTTGTGTCATTGGATGATCAATTAGGTCATTTTCGTCCTCCCTAGGCATATTCTTGTCCAATTAGGGTTTTTAACCAATCTTGTGCATCCAATAGGTGTGTTTGTGTCATTGGATGATCAATTAGGTCATTTTCGTCCTCCCTAGGCTTATTCTTGTCCAATTAGGGTTTTTAACCAATCTTGTGCATCCAATAAGTTGAGTTGTGTCATTGGCTTAACATTTAGGTCATTTTCATTCTCCCTAGGCTTATTCTTGTCCAATTAGGTTTTTAACCAATCTTGTGCATCCAATAAGTTCATTTGTGTCATTGGATGATCAATTAGGTCATTTTCGTCCTCCCTAGACATATTCTTGTCCAGGTAGGGTTTTTAACCAATCTTGTGCATCCAATAGGTGTGTTTGTGTCATTGGATGATCAATTAGGTCATTTTCGTCCTCCCTAGGCATATTCTTGTCCAATTAGGGTTTTTAACCAATCTTGTGCATCCAATAGGTGTGTTTGTGTCATTGGATGATCAATTAGGTCATTTTCGTCCTCCTTAGGCATATTCTTGTCCAATTAGGGTTTTTAACGAATCTTGTGCATCCAATAGGTGTGTTTGTGTCATTGGATGATCAATTAGGTCATTTTCGTCCTCCCTAGGCTTATTCTTGTCTAATTAGGGTTTTTAACCAATCTTGTGCATCCAATAAGTTGAGTTGTGTCATTGGATTAACATTTAGGTTATTTTCATCCTCCCTAGGCATATTTTTGTCCAATTAGGGTTTTTAACCAATCTTGTGCATCCAATAGGTGTGTTTGTGTCATTGGATGATCAATTAGGTCATTTTCGTCCTCCCTAGGCATATTCTTGTCCAATTAGGGTTTTTAACCAATCTTGTGCATCCAATAGGTGTGTTTGTGTCATTGGATGATCAATTAGGTCATTTTCGTCCTCCCTAGGCTTATTCTTGTCCAATTAGGGTTTTTAACCAATCTTGTGCATCCAATAAGTTCATTAGTGTCATTGGATGATCAATTAGGTCATTTTCGTCCTCCCTAGGCATATTATTATCCAATTAGGGTTTTTAACCAATCTTGTGCATCCAATAAGTTTGTTTGTGTCATTGAATTAATATTTAGGTCATTTTCGTCCTCCCTAGGCATATTCTTGTCCAATTAGGGTTTTTAACCAATCTTGTGCATCCAATAGGTGTGTTTGTGTCATTGGATGATCAATTAGGTCATTTTCGTCCTCCCTAGGCATATTCTTGTCCAATTAGGGTTTTTAACCAATCTTGTGCATCCAATAGGTGTGTTTGTGTCATTGGATGATCAATTAGGTCATTTTCGTCCTCCCTAGGCTTATTCTTGTCCAATTAGGGTTTTTAACCGATCTTGTGCATCCAATAGGTGTGTTTTCTTCATTGGATGATCAATTAGGTCATTTTCGTCCTCCCTAGGCATATTCTTGTCCAATTAGGGTTTTTAACCAATCTTGTGCATCCAATAGGTGTGTTTGTGTCATTGGATGATCAATTAGGTCATTTTCGTCCTCCCTAGGCTTATTCTTGTCCAATTAGGGTTTTTAATCAATCTTGTGCATCCAATAAGTTCATTTGTGCCATTGGATTAACATTTAGATCATTTTCGTCCTCCCTAGGCATCTTCTTGTCCAATTAGGGTTTTTAACCAATCTTGTGCATCCAATAGGTATGTTTGTGTCATTGGATGATCAATTAGGTCATTTTCGTCCTCCCTATGCTTATTCTTGTCCAATTAGGGTTTTTAACCAATCTTGTGCATCCAATAGGTGTGTTTGTGTCATTGGATGATCAATTAGGTCATTTTCGTCCTCCCTAGGCATATTCTTGTCCAATTAGGGTTTTTAACCAATCTTGTGCATCCAATAAGTTGAGTTGTGTCATTGGATTCACATTTAGGTCATTTTTGTCCTCCCTAGGCTTATTCTTGTCCAATTAGGGTTTTTAACCAATCTTGTGCATCCAATAGGTGTGTTTGTGTCATTGGATGATCAATTAGGTCATTTTCGTCCTCCCTAGGCATATTCTTGTCCAACTAGGGTTTTTAACCAATCTTGTGCATCCAATAGGTGTGTTTGTGTCTTTGGATGATCAATTAGGTCATTTTCGTCCTCCCTAGGCTTATTCTTGTCCAATTAGGGTTTTTAACCAATCTTGTGCATCCAATAGGTGTGTTTGTGTCATTGGATGATCAATTAGGTCATTTTCGTCCTCCCTAGGCTTATTCTTGTCCAATTAGGGTTTTTAACCAATCTTGTGCATCCAATAGGTGTGTTTGTGTCATTGGATTAACATTTAGTTCATTTTCGTCCTCCCTAGGCTTATTCTTGTCCAATTAGGATTTTGAACCAATCTTGTGCGTCCAATAAGTTTGTTTGTGTCATTGAATTAATATTTAGGTCATTTTCGTCCTCCCTAGGCATATTCTTGTCCAATTAGGGCTTTTAACCAATCTTGTGCATCCAATAAGTTCATTTGTGTCATTGGATGATCAATTAGGTCATTTTCGTCCTCCCTAGGCTTATTCTTGTCCAATTAGGGTTTTTAACCAATCTTGTGCATCCAATAGGTGTGTTTGTGTCATTGGATGATCAATTAGGTCATTTTCGTCCTCCCTAGGCATATTCTTGTCCAATTAGGGTTTTTAACCAATCTTGTGCATCCAATACGTGTGTTTGTGTCATTGGATGATCAATTAGGTTATTTTCATCCTCCCTAGGCTTATTCTTGTCCAATTAGGGTTTTTAACCAATCTTTTGCATCCAATAGGTGTGTTTGTGTCATTGGATGACCAATTAGGTCATTTTCGTCCTCCCTAGGCTTATTCTTGTCCAATTAGGGTTTTTAACCAATCTTGTGCATCCAATAGGTGTGTTTGTGTCATTGGATGATCAATTAGGTCATTTTCATCCTCCCTAGGCATATTCTTATCCAATTAGGGTTTTTAACAATCTTGTGCATCCAATAGGTGTGTTTGTGTCATTGGATGATCAATTAGGTCATTTTCGTCCTCCCTAGGCATATTCTTGTCCAATTAGGGTTTTTAACCAATCTTGTGCATCCAATAGGTGTGTTTGTGTCATTGGATGATCAATTAGGTCCTTTACGTCCTCCCTAGGCTTATTCTTGTCCAATTAGGGTTTTTAACCAATCTTGTGCATCCAATAGGTGTGTTTGTGTCATTGGATGATCAATTAGGTCATTTTCGTCCTCCCTAGGCTTATTCTTGTCCAATTAGGGTTTTTAACCAATCTTGTGCATCCAATAACTTTGTTTGTGTCGTTGAATTAATATTTAGGTCATTTTCGTCCTCATTAGGCATATTCTTGTCCAATTAGGGTTTTTAACCAATCTTGTGCATCCAATAGGTGTGTTTGTGTCATTGGATGATCAATTAGGTCATTTTCGTCCTCCCTAGGCTTATTCTTGTCCAATTAGGGTTTTTAACCAATCTTGTGCATCCAATAACTTTGTTTGTGTCATTGAATTAATATTTAGGTCATTTTCGTCCTCCCTAGGCATATTCTTGTCCAATTAGGGTTTTTAACCAATCTTGTGCATCCAATAGGTGTGTTTGTGTCATTGGATGATCAATTAGGTCATTTTCGTTCCCCCTAGGCTTATTCTTGTCCAATTAGGGTTTTTCACCAATCTTGTGCATCCAATAACTTTGTTTGTGTCATTGAATTAATATTTAGGTCATTTTCGTCCTCCCTAGGCATATTCTTGTCCAATTAGGGTTTTTAACCAATCTTGTGCATCCAATAGGTGTGTTTGTGTCATTGGATGATCAATTAGGTCATTTTCGTCCTCCCTAGGCTTATTCTTGTCCAATTAGGGTTTTTAACCAATCTTGTGCATCCAATAACTTTGTTTGTGTCATTGAATTAATATTTAGGTCATTTTCGTCCTCCCTAGGCATATTCTTGTCCAATTAGGGTTTTTAACCAATCTTGTGCATCCAATAGGTGTGTTTGTGTCATTGGATGATCAATTAGGTCATTTTCGTCCTCCCTAGGCTTATTCTTGTCCAATTAGGGTTTTTAACCAATCTTGTTCATCCAATAGGTGTGTTTGTGTCAATGGATGATCAATTAGGTCGTTTTCGTCGTCCCTAGGCTTATTCATGTCCAATTAGGGTTTTTAACCAATCTTGTGCATCCAATAGGTGTGTTTGTGTCATTGGATGATCAATTAGGTCATTTTCGTCCTACCTAGACTTATTCTTGTCAAATTAGGGTTTTTAATCAATCTTGTGCATCCAATAACTTTGTTTGTGTCATTGAATTAATATTTAGGTCATTTTCGTCCTCCCTAGGCATATTCTTGTCCAATTAGGGTTTTTAACCAATCTTGTGCATCCAATAGGTGTGTTTGTGTCATTGGATGATCAATTAGGTCATTTTCGTCCTCCCTAGGCTTATTCTTGTCCAATTAGGGTTTTTAACCAATCATGTGCATCCAATAAGTTCATTTGTGTAATTGGATTAACATTTAGGTCATTTTCGTCCTCCCTAGGCATATTCTTGTCCAATTAGGGTTTTTAACCAATCTTGTGCATCCAATAGGTGTGTTTGTGTCATTGGATGATCAATTAGGTCATTTTCGTCCTCCCTAGGCTTATTCTTGTCCAATTAGGGTTTTTAACCAATCTTGTACATCCAATAAGTTTATTTGTGTCATTGGATTAACAGTTAGGTCATTTTCGTCCTCCCTAGGCATATTCTTGTCCAATTAGGGTTTTTAACCAATCTTGTGCTTCCAATAGGTGTGTTTGTGTCATTGAATGATCAATTAGGTCATTTTCGTCCTCCCCAGGCTTATTCTTGTCCAATTAGAGTTTTTAACCAATCTTGTGTATCCAATAACTTTGTTTGTGTCATTGAATTAATATTTAGGTCATTTTCGTCCTCCCTAGGCATATTCTTGTCCAATTAGGGTTTTTAACCAATCTTGTGCATCCAATAGGTGTGTTTGTGTCATTGGATGATCAATTAGGTCATTTTCGTCCTCCCTAGGCTTATTCTTGTCCAATTAGGGTTTTTAACCAATCTTGTGCATCCAATAGGTGTGTTTGTGTCATTGGATGATCAATTAGGTCATTTTCATCCTACCTACACTTATTCTTGTCAAATTAGGGTTTTTAATCAATCTTGTGCATCCAATAACTTTGTTTGTGTCATTGAATTAATATTTAGGTCATTTTCGTCCTCCCTAGGCATATTCTTGTCCAATTAGGGTTTTTAACCAATCTTGTGCATCCAATAGGTGTGTTTGTGTCATTGGATGATCAATTAGGTCATTTTCGTCCTCCCTAGGCTTATTCTTGTCCAATTAGGGTTTTTAACCAATCTTGTGCATCCAATAGGTGTGTTTGTGTCATTGGATGATCAATTAGGTCATTTTCGTCCTCCCTAGGCTTATTCTTGTCCAATTAGGGTTTTTAACCAATCTTTGCATCCAATAACTTTGTTTGTGTCATTGAATTAATATTTAGGTCATTTTCGTCCTCCCTAGGCATATTCTTGTCCAATTAGGGTTTTTAACCAATCTTGTGCATCCAATAGGTGTGTTTGTGTCATTGGATGATCAATTAGGTCATTTTCGTCCTCCCTAGGCTTATTCTTGTCCAATTATGGTATTTAACCAATCTTGTGCATCCAATAGGTGTGTTTGTGTCATTGGATGATCAATTAGGTCATTTTCGTCCTCCCTAGGCATATTCTTGTCCAATTAGGGTTTTTAACCAATCTTGTGCATCCAATAGGTGTGTTTGTGTCATTGGATGCTCAATTAGGTTATTTTCGTCCTCCCTAGGCATATTCTTGTCCAATTAGGGTTTTTAACTAATCTTGTGCATCCAATACGTTCATTTGTGTCATTGGATAATCAATTAGGTCATTTTCGTCCTCCCTAGGCATATTCTTGTCCAATTAGGGTTTTAAACCAATCTTGTGCATCCCATAGGTGTGTTTGTGTCATTGGATGATCAATTAGGTCATTTTCGTCCTCCCTAGGCATATTCTTGTCCAATTAGGGTTTTTAACCAATCTTGTGCATCCAATAGGTGTGTTTGTGTCATTGGATGATCAATTAGGTCATTTTCGTCCTCCCTAGGCTTATTCTTGTCCAATTAGGGTTTTTAACCAATCTTGTGCATCCAATAAGTTCATTTGTGTCATTGGATTAACATTTAGGTAATTTTCGTCCATCCTAGGCATATTCTTGTCCAATTAGGGTTTTTAACCAATCTTGTGCATCCAATAGGTGTGTTTGTGTCATTGGATGATCAATTAGGTTATTTTCGTCCTCCCTAGGCTTATTCTTGTCCAATTAGGGTTTTTAACTACTCTTGTGCATCCAATAAGTTCATTTGTGTCATTGGATGATCAATTAGGTCATTTTCGTCCTCCCTAGGCATATTCTTGTCCAATTAGGGTTTTTAACCAATCTTGTGCATCCAATAGGTGTGTTTGTGTCATTGGATGATCAATTAGGTTATTTTCGTCCTCCATAGGCTTATTCTTGTCCAATTAGGGTTTCTAACCAATCTTGTGCATCCAGTAAGTTGAGTTGTGTCATTGGATTAACATTTAGGTCATTTTCGTCCTCCCTAGGCTTATTCTTGTCCAATTAGGGTTTTTAACCAATCTTGTGCATCCAATAAGTTCATTTGTGTCATTGGATTAACATTTAGGTCATTTTCGTCCTCCCTAGGCATATTCTTGTCCAATTAGAGTTTTAGACCAATCTTGTGCATCCAATAGGTGTGTTTGTGTCATTGGATTAACATTTAGGTCATTTTCGTCCTCCCTAGGCATATTCTTGTCCAATTAGAGTTTTAGACCAATCTTGTGCATCCAATAGGTGTGTTTGTGTCATTGGATTAACATTTAGGTCATTTTCGTCCTCCCTAGGCATATTCTTGTCCAATTAGAGTTTTAGACCAATATTGTGTATCCAATAGGTGTGTTTGTGTCATTGGATGACCAATTAGGTCATTTTCGTCCTCCCTAGGCTTATTCTTGTCCAATTAGGGTTTTTAACCAATCTTGTGCATCTAATAGGTGTGTTTGTGTCATTGGATGATCAATTAGGTCATTTTCGTCCTCCCTAGGCTTATTCTTGTCCAATTAGGGTTTTTAACCAATCTTGTGCATCCGATAAGTTTGTTTGTGTCATTGAATTAATATTTAGGTCATTTTCGTCCTCCCTAGGCATATTCTTGTCCAATTAGGGTTTTTAACCAATCTTGTGCATCCAATAGGTGTGTTTGTGTCATTGGATGATCAATTAGGTCATTTTCGTCCTCCCTAGGCTTATTCTTGTCCAATTAGGATTTTTAACCAATCTTGTGCATGCAATAGGTGTTTTTGTGTCATTGGATGATCAATTAGGTCATTTTCGTCCTCCCTAGGCTTATTCTTGTCCAATTAGGGTTTTTAACCAATCTTGTGCATCCGATAAGTTTGTTTGTGTCATTGAATTAATATTTAGGTCATTTTCGTCCTCCCTAGGCATATTCTTGTCCAATTAGGGTTTTTAACCAATCTTGTGCATCCAATAGGTGTGTTTGTGTCATTGGATGATCAATTAGGTCATTTTCGTCCTCCCTAGGCTTATTCTTGTCCAATTACGGTTTTTAACCAATCTTGTGCATCCAATAGGTGTGTTTGTGTCATTGGATTAACATTTAGGTCATTTTCGTCCTCCCTAGGCTTATTCTTGTCCAATTAGGGTTTTGAACCAATCTTGTGCATCCAATAAGTTTGTTTGTGTCATTGAATTAATATTTATGTCATTTTCGTCCTCCCTAGGCATATTCTTGTCCAATTAGGGTTTTTAACCAATCTTGTGCATCCAATAGGTGTGTTTGTGTCATTGGATGATCAATTAGGTCATTTTCGTCCTCCCTTGGCTTATTCTTGTCCAATTAGGGTTTTTAACCAATCTTGTGCATCCAATAGGTGTGTTTGTGTCATTGGATGATCCATTAAGTCATTTTCGTCCTCCCTAGGCATATTCTTGTCCAATTAGGGTTTTTAACCAATCTTGTGCATCCAATAGGTGTGTTTGTGTCATTGGATAATCAATTAGGTCATTTTCGTCCTCCCTAGGCTTATTCTTGTCCAATTAGGGTTTTTAACCAATCTTGTGCATCTAATAGGTGTGTTTGTGTCATTGGATGATCAATTAGGTCATTTTCGTCCTCCCTAGGCTTATTCTTGTCCAATTAGGGTTTTTAACCAATCTTGTGCATCCGATAAGTTTGTTTGTGTCATTGAATTAATATTTAGGTCATTTTCGTCCTCCCTAGGCATATTCTTGTCCAATTAGGGTTTCTAACAAATCTTGTGCATCCGATAGGTGTGTTTGTGTCATTGGATGATCAATTAGGTCATTTTCGTCCTCCCTAGGCTTATTCTATTCCAATTAGGGTTTTTAACCAATCTTGTGCATCCAATAAGTTGAGTTGTGTCATTGGATTAACATTTAGGTCATTTTCGTCCTCTCTAGGCTTATTCTTGTCCAATTAGAGTTTTTAACCAATCTTGTGCATCCAATAGGTGTGTTTGTGTCATTGGATGATCAATTAGGTCATATGCGTCCTCCCTAGGCATATTCTTGTCCAATTAGGGTTTTTAACCAATCTTGTGCGTCCAATAGGTGTGTTTGTGTCATTGGATGATCAATTAGGTCATTTTCGCTTATTCTACTCCAATTAGGGTTTTTAACCAATCTTGTGCATCCAATAAGTTGAGTTGTGTCATTGGATTAACATTTAGGTCATTTTCGTCCTCCCTAGGCTTATTCTTGTCCAATTAGGGTTTTTAACCAATCTTGTGCATCCAATAAGATCATTTGTGTCATTGGATTACATTTAGGTCATTTTCGTCCTCCCTAGGCATATTCTTGTCCAATTAGGGTTTTTAACCAATCTTGTGCATCCAATAGGTGTGTTTGTGTCATTGGATGATCAATTAGGTCATTTTCGTCCTCCCTAGGCTTATTCTTGTCCAATTAGGGTTTTTAACCAATCTTGTGCATCCAATAGGTGTGTTTGTGTCATTGGATGATCAATTAGGTCATTTTCGTCGTCCCTAGGCTTAGTCTTGTCCTATTAGGGTTTTTAACCAATCTTGTGCATCCAATAACTTTGTTTGTGTCATTGAATTAATATTTAGGTCATTTTCCTCCTCCCTAGGCATAATCTTGTCCAATTAGGGTTTTTAACCAATCTTGTGCATCCAATAGGTGTGTTTGTGTCTTTGGATGATCAATTAGGTCATTTTCATCCTCCCTAGGCTTATTCTTGTCCAATTGGGGTTTTTAACCAATCTTGTGCATCCAATAGGTGTGTTTGTGTCATTGGATGATCAATTAGGTCATTTTCGTCCTCCCTAGGCTTATTCTTGTCCAATTAGGGTTTTTAACCAATCTTGTGCATCCAATAGGTGTGTTTGTGTCATTGGATGATCAATTAGGTCATTTTCGTCCTCCCTAGGCATATTCTTGTCCGATTAGGGTTTTTAACCAATCTTGTGTATCCAATAGGTGTGTTTGTGTCATTGGATGATCAATTAGGTCATTTTCGTCCTACCTAGGCATATTCTTGTCCAATTAGGGTTTTTAACCAATCTTGTGCATCCAATAGGTGTGTTTGTGTCATTGGATGATCAATTAGGTCATTTTCGTCCTCCCTAGGCTTATTCTTGTCCAAATAGGGTTTTAGACCAATCTTGTGCATCCAATAGGTGTGTTTGTGGCATTGGATGATCAATTAGGTTATTTTCGTCCTCCCTAGGCTTATTCTTTTCCAATTAGGGTTTTTAACTAATCTTGTGCATCCGATAAGTTTGTTTGTGTCATTGAATTAATATTTAGGTCATTTTCGTCCTCCCAAGGCTTATTCTTGCCCAATAGGGTTTTTAACCAATCTTATGCATCCAATAAGTTGAGTTGTGTCATTGGATTAACATTTAGGTCATTTTCGTCCTCCCTAGGCTTATTCTTGTCCAATTAGGGTTTTTAACCAATCTTGTGCATCCAATAGGTGTCTTTGTGTCATTGGATGATCAATTAGGTCATTTTCGTCCTCCCTAGGCTTATTCTTGCCCAATAGGGTTTTTAACCAGTCTTGTGCATCCAATAAGTTGAGTTGTGTCATTGGATTAACATTTAGGTCATTTTCGTCCTCCCTAGGCTTATTCTTGTCCAATTAGGGTTTTTAACCAATCTTGTGCATCCAATAGGTGTGTTTGTGTCATTGGATGATCAATTAGGTCATTTTCGTCCTCCCTAGGCTTATTCTTGTCCAAATAGGGTTTTAGACCAATCTTGTGCATCCAATAGGTGTGTTTGTGTCATTGGATGATCAATTAGGTCACTTTCGTCCTCCCGATGCTTATTCTTGTCCAATTAGAGTTTTTAACTAATCTTGTGCATCCGATAAGTTTGTTTGTGTCATTGAATTAGTATTTAGGTCATTTTCGTCCTCCCTAGGCATATTCTTGTCCAATTAGGGTTTTTAACCAATCTTGTGCATCCAATAGGTGTGTTTGTGTCATTGGATGATCAATTAGGTCATTTTCGTCCTCCCTAGGCTTATTCTTGTCCAATTAGGGTTTTTAACCAATCTTGTGCTTCCAATAGGTGTGTTTGTGTCATTGGATGATCAATTAGGTCATTTTCGTCCTCCCTAGGCTTATTCTTGTCCAATTAGGGTTTTTAACCAATCTTGTACATCCAATAAGTTGAGTTGTGTCATTGGATTAACATTTAGGTCATTTTCGTCCACCTTAGGCTTATTCTTGTCCAATTAGGGTTTTTAACCAATCTTGTGCATCCAATAGGTGTGTTTGTGTCATTGGATGATCAATTAGGTCATTTTCGTCCTCCCTAGGCATATTCTTGTCCAATTAGGGTTTTTAACCAATCTTGTGCATCCAATAGGTGTGTTTGTGTCATTGGATAATCAATTAGGTCATTTTCGTCCTCCCTAAGCTTATTCTTGTCCAATTAGGGTTTTTAACCAATCTTGTGCATCTAATAGGTGTGTTTGTGTCATTGGATGATCAATTAGGTCATTTTCGTCCTCCCTAGGCTTATTCTTGTCCAATTAGGGTTTTTAACCAATCTTGTGCATCCGATAAGTTTGTTTGTGTCATTGAATTAATATTTAGGTCATTTTCGTCCTCCGTAGGCATATTCTTGTCCAATTAGGGTTTTTAACCAATCTTCTGCATCCAATAGGTGTGGTTGTGTCATTGGATGATCAAATAGGTCATTTACGTCCTCCCTAGGCATATTCTTGTCCAATTAGGGTTTTTAACCAATCTTGTGCATCCAATAGGTGTGTTTGTGTCATTGGATGATCAATTAGGTCATTTTCGTCCTCCCTAGGCTTATTCTTGTCCAATTAGGGTTTTTAACCAATCTTGTGCATCTAATAGGTGTGTTTGTGTCATTGGATGATCAATTAGGTCATTTTCGTCGTCCCTAGGCTTATTCTTGTCCAATTAAGGTTTTTAACCAATCTTGTGCATCCGATAAGTTTGTTTGTGTCATTGAATTAATATTTAGGTCATTTTCATCCTCCCTAGGCATACTCTTGTCCAATTAGGGTTTTTAACCAATCTTGTGCATCCAATAGGTGTGTTTGTGTCATTGGATGATCAATTAGGTCATTTTCGTCCTCCCTAGGCTTATTCTTGTCCAATTAGGGTTTTTAACCAATGTTGTGCATCCAATAAGTTCGTTTGTGTCATTGAATTAACATTTAGGTCATTTTTGTCCTCCCTAGGTATATTCTTGTCCAATTAGGGTTTTTAACCAATCTTGTGCATCCAGTAGGTGTGTTTGTGTCATTGGATGATCAATTAGATCATTTTCGTCCTCCCTAGGCTTATTCTTGTCGAATTAGGGTTTTTAACCAATCTTGTGCATCCAATAAGTTTGTTTGTGTCATTGAATTAATATTTAGGTCATTTTCGTCATCCCTAGGCATATTCTTGTCCAATTAGGGTTTTTAACCAATCTTGTGCATCCAATAGGTGTGTTTGTGTCATTGGATGATCAATTAGGTCATTTTCGTCCTCCCTAGGCTTATTCTTGTCCAATTAGGGTTTTTAACCAATCTTGTGCATCCAATAAGTTCATTGGTGTCATTGGATGATCAATTAGGTCATTTTCGTCCTCCCTAGGCATATTCTTGTCCAACTAGGGTTTTTAACCAATCTTGTGCATCCAATAGGTGTGTTTGTATCATTGGATGATCAATTAGGTCATTTTCGTCCTCCCTAGGCTTATTCTTGTCCAATTAGGGTTTTTAACCAATCTTGTGCATCCAATAAGTTGAGTTGTGTCATTGGATTAACATTCCGGTCATTTTCGTTCTCCCTAGGCTTATTCTTGACCAATTAGGGTTTTTAACCAATCTTCTGCATCCAATATCTTTGTTTGTGTCATTGAATTAATATTTAGGTCATTTTCGTCCTCCCTAGGCATATTCTTGTCCAATTAGGGTTTTTAACCAATCTTGTGCATCCAATAGGTGTGTTTGTGTCATTGGATGATCAATTAGGTCATTTTCGTCCTCCCTAGGCTTATTCTTGTCCAGTTAGGGTTTTTAACCAATCTTGTGCATCCAATAAGTTCATTTGTGTCATTGGATTAACATTTAGGTCATTTTCGTCCTCCCTAGGCATATTCTTGTCCAATTAGGGTTTTTAACCAATCTTGTGCATCCAATAGGTGTGTTTGTGTCATTGGATGATCAATTAGGTCATTTTCGTCCTCCCTAGGCTTATTCTTGTCCAATTAGGGTTTTTAACCAATCTTGTGCCTTCAATAGGTGTGTTTGTGCCATTGGATGAACATTTAGGTCATTTTCGTCCTCCCTAGGCATATTCTTGTCCAATTAGGGTTTTTAACCAATCTTGTGCATCCAATAGGTGTGTTTGTGTCATTGGATGATCAATTAGGTCATTTTCGTCCTCCCTAGGCTTATTCTTGTCCAATTAGGGTTTTTAACCAATCTTGTGCATCCAATAGGTGTGTTTGTGTCATTGGATGATCAATTAGGTCATTTTCATCCTACCTACACTTATTCTTGTCAAATTAGGGTTTTTAATCAATCTTGTGCATCCAATAACTTTGTTTGTGTCATTGAATTAATATTTAGGTCATTTTCGTCCTCCCTAGGCATATTCTTGTCCAATTAGGGTTTTTAACCAATCTTGTGCATCCAATAGGTGTGTTTGTGTCATTGGATGATCAATTAGGTCATTTTCGTCCTCCCTAGGCTTATTCTTGTCCAATTAGGGTTTTTAACCAATCTTGTGCATCCAATAGGTGTGTTTGTGTCATTGGATGATCAATTAGGTCATTTTCGTCCTCCCTAGGCTTATTCTTGTCCAATTAGGGTTTTTAACCAATCTTTGCATCCAATAACTTTGTTTGTGTCATTGAATTAATATTTAGGTCATTTTCGTCCTCCCTAGGCATATTCTTGTCCAATTAGGGTTTTTAACCAATCTTGTGCATCCAATAGGTGTGTTTGTGTCATTGGATGATCAATTAGGTCATTTTCGTCCTCCCTAGGCTTATTCTTGTCCAATTAGGGTTTTTAACCAATCTTGTGCATCCAATAAGTTGAGTTGTGTCATTGGATTAACATTTAGGTCATTTTCGTTCTCCCTAGGATTATTCTTGTCCAATTTGGGTTTTTAACAAATCTTGTGCATCCAATAAGTTCATTTGAGTTATTGGATTAACATTTAGGTCATATTCGTCCTCCCTAGGCATATTCTTGTCAAATTAGGGTTTTTAACCAATCTTGTGCATCCAATAGGTGTGTTTGTGTCATTGGATGATCAATTAGGTCATTTTCGTCCTCCCTAGGCATATTCTTGTCAAGTTAGGGTTTTTAACCAATCTTGTGCATCCAATAGGTGTGTTTGTGTCATTGGATGATCAATTAGGTCATTTTCGTCCTCCCTAGGCATATTCTTGTCCAATTAGGGTTTTTAACCAATCTTGTGCATCCAATAGGTGTGTTTGTGTCATTGGATGATCAATTAGGTCATTTTCGTCCTCCCTAGGCTTATTCTTGTCCAATTAGGGTTTTTAACCAATCTTGTGCATCCAATACGTTCATTTGTGTCATTGGATTAACATTTTGGTCATTTTCGTCCTCCCTAGGCATATTCTTGCTCATTTAGAGTTTTAGACCAATCTTGTGCATCCAATAGGTGTGTTTGTGTCATTGGATGATCAATTAGGTAATTTTCGTCCTCCCAAAGCTTATTCTTGTCCAATTAGGGTTTTTAACTAATCTTGTGCATCCAATAAGTTCATTTGTGTCATTGGATGATCAATTAGGTCATTTTCGTCCTCCCTAGGCATATTCTTGTCCAATTAGGGTTTTTAACCAATCTTGTGCATCCAATAGGTGTGTTTGTGTCATTGGATGATCAATTAGGTCATTTTCGTCCTCCCTAGGCTTATTCTTGTCCAATTAGAGTTTTTAACCAAACTTGTGCATCCAATAAGTTCATTTGTGTCATTGGATTAACATTTAGGTCATATCCGTCCTCCCTAGGTATATTCTTGTCCAATTAGGGTTTTTAACCAATCTTGTGCATCCAATAGGTGTGTTTGTGTCATTGGATGATCAATTAGGTCATTTTCGTTCTCCCTAGGCTTATTCTTGTCCAATTAGGGTTTTTAACCAATCTTATGCATCCAATATGTTCATTTGTGTTATTGGATTAACATTTAGGTCATATTCGTGCTCCCTAGGCATATTCTTGTCCAATTTGGGTTTTTAACCAATCTTGTGCATCCAATAGGTGTGTTTGTGTCATTGGATGATCAATTAGGTCATTTTCGTCCTCCCTAGGCATATTCTTGTCCAATTAGGGTTTTTAACCAATCTTGTGCATCCAATAGGTGTGTTTGTGTCATTGGATGATCAATTAGGTCATTTTCGTCCTCCCTAGGCTTATTCTTGTCCAATTAGGGTTTTTAACCAATCTTGTGCATCCAATAACTTTGTTTGTGTCATTGAATTAATATTTAGGTCATTTTCGTCCTCCCTAGGCATATTCTTGTCCAATTATGGTTTTTAACCAATCTTGTGCATCCAATAGGTGTGTTTGTGTCATTGGATGATCTATTAGGTCATTTTCGTCCTCCCTAGGCTTATTCTTGTCCAATTAGAGTTTTTAATCAATCTTGTGCATCCAATAACTTTGTTTGTGTCATTGAATTAATATTTAGCTCATTTTCGTCCTCCCTAAGCATATTCTTGTCCAATTAGGGTTTTTACCCTATCTTGTGCATCCAATAGGTGTGTTTGTGTCATTGGATGATCAATTAGGTCATTTTCGTCCTCCCTAGGCTTATTCTTGTCCAATTAGGGTTTTTAACCAATCTTGTGCATCCAATATGTTCATTTGTGTCATTGGATTAACATTTAGGTCATTTTCGTTCTCTCTAGGCATATTCTTGTCCAATTAGGGTTTTTAACCAATCTTGTGCATCCAATAGCTGTGTTTGTGTCATTGGATGATCAATTAGGTCATTTTCGTCCTCCCTAGGCATATTCTTGTCCAACTAGGGTTTTTAACCAATCTTGTGCATCCAAT
>JBBPBR010001334.1:12948-41049 GCA_037974775.1 Cicer pinnatifidum | reverse complement strand
GGGGGGACGAAAATGACCTAATCGATCATCCAATGACACAAACACACCTATTGGATGCACAAGATTGGTTAAAAACCCTAATTGGACAAGAATATGCCTAGGGAGGACAAAAATGATCTAAATATTAATTCAATGACACAAATAAACTTATTGGATGCACAAGATTGGTTAAAAACCCTAATTGGACAAGAATAAGCCGAGGGAGGACGAAAATGACCTAATTGATCATCCAATGACACAAATACACCTATTGGATGCACAAGATTGGTTAAAAACCCTAATTTGACAAGAATAGGCCTAGGAAGGACGGATATGACCTAAATGTTAATCCAATGACACAAATGAACTTATTGGATGCACAAGATTGGTTAAAAACCCTAATTGGACAAGAATAAGCCTAGGGAGGACAAAAATGACCTAACTGATCATCCAATGACACAAACACACCTATTGGATGCACAAGATTGGTTAAAAACCCTAGTTGGACAAGAACATGCCTAGGGAGGACGAAAATGACCTAATTGATCATCCAATGACACTAATGAACTTATTGGATGCACAAGATTGGTTAAAAACCCTAATTGGACAAGAATAAGCCTAGGGAGGACGAAAATGACCTAATTGATTATCCAATGACACAAACACACCTATTGGATGCACAAGATTGGTTAAAAACCCTAATTGGACAAGAATAAGCCTAGGGAGGACGAAAATGACCTAATTGATTATCCAATGAAACAAACACACCTATTGGATGCACAAGATTGGTTAAAAACCCTAATTGGACAAGAATATGCCTAGGGAGGACGAAAATGACCTAATTGATCATACAATGACACAAACACACCTATTGGAAGCACAAGATTGGTTAAAAACCCTAATTGGACAAGAATAAGCCAAGGGAGGACGAAAATGACTTAATTGATCATCCAATGACACAAACACACCTATTGGATGCACAAGATTGGTTAAAAACCCTAATTGGACAAGAATAAGCCAAGGGAGGACGAAAATGACCTAATTGATCATCCAATGACACAAACACACCTATTGGATGCACAAGATTGGTTAAAAACCCTAATCGGACAAGAATATGTCTAGGTAGGACGAAAATGACCTAATTGATCATCCAATGACACAAACACACCTATTGGATCCACAAGATTGGTTAAAAACTCTAATTGGACAAGAATAAGCCTAGGGAGGACGAAAATGACCTAAATGTTAATCCAATGACACAACTCAACTTATTGGATGCACAAGATTGGTTAAAAACCCTAATTGGACAAGAATAAGCCTATGGAGGACGAAAATGACCTAATTGATCATCCAATGACACAAACACACCTATTGGATGTACAAGATTGGTTAAAACCCTAATTGGACAAGAATAAGCCTTGGGAGGACGAAAGTGACCTAAATGTTAATCCAATGACACAACTCAACTTATTGGATGCACAAGATTGGTTAAAAACCCTAATTGGACAAGAATAAGCCTAGGGAGGACGAAAATGACCTAATTGATCATCCAATGACACAAACACACCTATTGGATGCACAAGATTGGTTAAAAACCCTAATTGGACAAGAGTATGCCTAGGGAGGATGAAAATGACCTAAATATTAATTCAATGACACAAACAAACTTATCGGATGCACAACATTGGTTAAAAACCTTAATTGGACAAGAATAAGCCTAGGGACGACGAAAATGACCTAATTGATCAACCAATGACACAAACACACCTATTAGATGCACAAGATTTGTTAAAAACCCTAATTGGACAAGAATAAGCCTAGGGAGGACGAAAATGACCTAATTGATCATCCAATGACACAAACACACCTATTGGATGCACAAGATTGGTTAAAAACCCTAATTGGACAAGAATATGCCAAGGGAGGACGTAAATGACCTATTTGAGCATCCAATGACACAACCACACCTATTGGATGCACAAGATTGGTTAAAAACCCTAATTGGACAAGAATATGCCTAGGGAGGACGAAAATGACCTAAATATTAATTCAATGACACAAACAAACTTATCGGATGCACAAAATTGGTTAAAAACCCTAATTGGACAAGAATAAGCCTAGGGAGGACGAAAATGACCTAATTGATCATCCAATGACACAAACACACCTATTGGATGCACAAGATTGGTTAAAAACCCTAATTGAACAAGAATATGCCTAGGGAGGATGAAAATGACCTAAATGTTAATCCAATGACACAACTCAACTTATTGGATGCACAAGATTGGTTGAAAACCCTAATTGGACAAGAATAAGCCTAGGGAGGACGAAAATGACCTAATTGATCATCCAATGACACAAACACACCTATTGGATGCACAAGATTGGTTAAAAACCCTAATTGGACAAGAATAAGCCTAGGGAGGACGAAACTGACCTAATTGATTATCCATTGCCACAAACACACCTATTGGATGCACAAGATTGGTTGAAAACCCTAATTGGACAAGAATATGCCTAGGGAGGACGAAAATGACCTAAATGTTAATCCAATGACACAAATGAACTTATTGGATGCACAAGATTGGTTAAAAACCCTAATTGGACAAGAATAAGCCTAGGGAGGACGAAAATGACCTAATTGATCATCCAATGACACAAACACACCTATTGGATGCACAAGATTGGTTAAAAACCCTAATTGGACAAGAATAAGCCTAGGGAGGACGAAAATGACCAAATTGATCATCCATTGCCACAAACACACCTATTGGATGCACAAGATCGGTTAAAAACCCTAATTGGACAAGAATATGCCTAGGGAGGACGAAAATGACCTAATTGATCATCCAATGACACAAACACACCTATTGGATGCAAAAGATTGGGTAAAAACCCTAATTGGACAAGAATATGCCTAGGGAGGACGAAAATGAATTAAATATTAATTCAATGACATAAACAAACTTGTTGGATGCACAAGATTGGTTAAAAACCCTAATTGGACAAGAATAAGCCTAGGGAGGACGAAAATGACCTAATTGATCATCCAATGACACAAACACACCTATTGGATGCACAAGATTGGTTAAAAACCCTAATTGGACAAGAATAAGCCTAGGGAGGACGAAAATGACCTAATTGATCATCCAATGACACAAACACACCTATCGGATGCACAAGATTGGTTAAAAACCCTAGTTGGACAAGAATATGCCTAGGGAGGACAAAAATGACCTAATTGATCATCCAATGACACAAACACACCTATTGGATGCACAAGATTGGTTAAAAACCCTAGTTGGACAAGAATATGCCTAGGGAGGACAAAAATGACCTAATTGATCATCCAATGACACAAATGAATTATTGGATGCACAAGATTGGTTAAAAACCCTAGTTGGACAAGAATATGCCTAGGGAGGACGAAAATGACCTAATTGATCATCCAATGACACAAATGAACTTATTGGATGCACAAGATTGGTTAAAAACCCTAATTGGACAAGAATATGCCTAGGGAGGACGAAAATGACCTAATTGATCATCCAATGACACAAACTCACCTATTGGATGGACTAGATTGGTTAAAAACTCTAATTGGACAAGAATAAGCCTAGGGAGGACGAAAATGACCTAATTGATCATCCAATGACACAAACACACCTATTGGATGCACAAGATTGGTTAAAAACCCTAATTGGACAAGAATAAGCCTAGGGAGGACGAAAATGACCTAATTGATCATCCAAAGACACAAACACACCTATTGGATGCACAAGATTGGTTAAAAACCCTAATTGGACAAGAATAAGCCTAGGGATGACGAAAATGACCTAATTGATCATCCAACGACACAAACACACCTATTGGATGCACAAGATTGGTTAAAAACCCTAATTGGACAAGAATATGCCTAGGGAGGACGAAAATGACCTAATTGATCATCCAATGACACAAACACACCTATTGGATGCACAAGATTGGTTAAAAACCATAATTGGACAAGAATATGCCTAGGGATGACGAAAATGACCTAAATGTTAATCCAATGACACAACTCAACTTATTGGATGCACAAGATTGGTTAAAAACCCTAATTGGACAAGAATAAGCCCATGGAGGACGACAATGTCCTAATTGATCATCCAATGACACAAACACACCTATTGGAGGCACAAGATTGGTTAAAAACCCTAATTGGACAAGAATAAGCCTAGGGATGACGAAAATGACCTAAATGTTAATCCAATGACACAACTCAACTTATTGGATGCACAAGATTGGTTAAAAACCCTAATTGGACAAGAATAAGCCTAGGGAGGACGAAAATGACCTAATTGATCATCCAATGACACAAACACACCTATTGGATGCACAAGATTGGTTAAAAACCCTAATTGGACAAGAATAAGCCTAGGGAGGACAACAATGACCTAATTGATCATCCAATGACACAAACACACCTATTGGATGCACAAGAATGGTTAAAAACCCTAATTGGACAAGAATAAGCCTAGGGAGGACGAAAATGACCTAATTGATCATCCAATGACACAAACACACCTATTGGATGCACAAGATTGGTTAAAAACCCTAATTGGACAAGAATAAGCCTAGGGAGGACGAAAATGACCTAATTGATCATCCAATGACACAAACACACCTATTGGATGCACAAGATTGGTTAAAAACCCTAATTGGACAAGAATATGCCTAGGGAGGACGAAAATGACCTAAATGTTAATCCAATGACACAACTCAACCTATTGGATGCACAAGATTGGTTAAAAACCCTAATTGGACAAGAATATGCCTAGGGAGGACGAAAATGACCTAATTGATCATCCAATGACACAAACACACCTATTGGATGCACAAGATTGGTTAAAAACCCTAATTGGACAAGAATATGCCTAGGGAGGACGAAAATGACCTAATTGATCATCCAATGACACAAACACACCTATTGGATGCACAAAATTGGTTAAAAACCCTAGTTGGACAAGAACATGACTAGGGTGGACGAAAATTACCTAATTGATCATCCAATGACACAAACACACCTATTGGATGCACAAGATTGGTTAAAAACCCTAATTGGACAAGAATATGCCTAGGGAGGACGAAAATGACCTAATTGATCATCCAATGACACAAACACACCTATTGGATGCACAAGATTGGTTAAAAGCCCTAATTGGACAAGAATATGCCTAGGGAGGACGAAAGTGACCTAATTGATCATCCAATGACACAACTCAACTTATTGGATGCACAAGATTGGTTAAAAACCCTAATTGGACAAGAATAAGCCTAGGGAGGACGAAAATGACCTAATTGATCATCCAATGACACAAACACACCTATTGGATGCACAAGATTGGTTAAAAACCCTAATTGGACAAGAATAAGCCTAGGGAGGACGAAAATTACCTAATTGATCATCCAATGACACAAACACACCTATTGGATGCACAAGATTGGTTAAAAATCCTAATTGGACAAGAATAAGCCTAGGGAGGATAAAAATGACCTAATTGATCATCCAATGACACAAACACACCTATTGGATGCACAAGATTGGTTAAAAACCCTAATTGGACAAGAATAAGCCTAGGGAGGACGAAAATGACCTAATTGATCATCCAATGACACAAACACACCTATTGGATGCACAAGATTGGTTAAAAACCCTAATTGGACAAGAATAAGCCTAGGGAGGACGAAAATGACCTAATTGATCATCCAATCACACAAACACACCTATTGGATGCACAAGATTGGTTAAAAACCATAGTTGGACATGAATATGCCTAGGGAGGATGAAAATGACCTAATTGATCATCCAATGACACAAATGAACTTATTGGATGCACAAGATTGGTTAAAAACACTAATTGGACAAAAATAAGCCTAGGGAGGACAAAAATGACCTAATTGATCATCCAATGACACAAACACACCTATTGGATGCACAAGATTGGTTAAAAACCCTAATTGGACAAGAATAAGCCTAGGGAGGACGAAAATGACCTAATTGATCATCCAATGACACAAACACACCTATTGGATGCACAAGATTGGTTAAAAACCCTAATTGGACAAGAATAAGCCTAGGGAGGACGAAAATGACCTAATTGATCATCCAATGACACAAACACACCTATTGGATGCAGAAGATTGGTTAAAAACCCTAATTGGACAAGAATATGCCTAAGGAGGACGAAAATGACCTAAATATTAATTCAATGACACAAACAAAGTTATTGGATGCACAAGATTGGTTAAAAACCCTAATTGGACAAGAATAAGCCTAGGGAGGACGAAAATGACCTAATTGATCATCCAATGACACAAACACACCTATTGGATGCACAAGATTGGTCTAAATCTCTAATTGGACAAGAATATGTCTAGGGAGGACGAAAATGACCTCAATGTTAATCCAATGACATAAATGAACTTATTGGATGCACAAGATTAGTTAAAAACCCTCATTGGACAAGAATAAGCCTAAGAAGGACGAAAATAACCTAATTGATCATCCCATGACAGAAACACACCTATTGGATGCACAAGATTGGTTAAAAACCCTAATTGGACAAGAATAAGCCTAGGGAGGACGAAAATGACCTAAATGGTAATCCAATGACACAACTCAACTTATTGGATGCACAAGATTGGTTAAAAACCCTAATTGGACAAGAATAAGCCTAGGGAGGACGAAAATGACCTAATTGATCATCCAATGACACAAACACACCTATTGGATGCACAAGATTGGTTAAAAACCCTAATTGGACAAGAATAAGCCTAGGGAGGACGAAAATGACCTAAATGTTAATCCAAGGACACAACTCAACTTATTAGATGCACAAGATTGGTTAAAAACCCTAATTGGGCAAGAATAAGCCTAGGGAGGACGAAAATGACCTAATTGATCATTCAATGATACAAACAAACTTATCGGATGCACAAGATTCGCTAAAAACCCTAATTGGACAAGAATATGCCTAGGGAGGACGAAAATGACCTAATTGATCATCCAATGACACAAACACACCAATTGGATGCACCAGGTTGGTTAAAAACCCTAATTGGACAAGAATATGCCTAGGGAGGACGAAAATGACCTAATTGATCATCCAATGACACAAACACACCTATTGGATGCACCACATTGGTTAAAAACCTTAATTGGACAAGAATAAGCCTAGGGAGGACAAAAATGACTTAATTGATCATCCAATGACACAAACATACCTATTGGATGCACAAGATTGGTTAAAAACCCTAATTGGACAAGAATAAGCCTAGGGAGGACGAAAATGACCTAAATGTTAATCCAAGGACACAAATGAACTTATTGGATGCACAAGATTGGTTAAAAACCCTAATTTGACAAGAATAAGCCTAGGGAGGACGAAAATGACCTAAATGTTAATCCAATGACACAACTCAACTTATTGGATGCACAAGATTGGTTAAAAACCCTAATTGGACAAGAATATGCCTAGGGAGGACGAAAATGACCTAAATATTAATTCAATGACACAAACAAACTTATCGGATGCACAAGATTGGTTAAAAACCCTAATTGGACAAGAATAAGCCTAGGGAGGACGAAAATGACCTAATTGATCATCCAATGACACAAACACACCTATTGGATGCACAAGATTGGTTAAAAACCCTAATTGGACAAGAATAAGCCTAGGGAGGACGAAAATGACCTAATTAGTCATCCAATGACACAAACACACCTATTGGATGCACAAGATTGGTTAAAAACCCTAATTGGACAAGAATATGCCTATGGAGGACGAAAATGACCTAATTGATCATCCAATGACACAAACACACCTTTTGGATGCACAAGATCGGTTAAAAACCCTAATTGGACAAGAATATGCCTAGGGAGGACGAAAATGACCTAATTGATCATCCAATGACACAAACACACCTATTGGATGCACAAGATTGGTTAAAAACCCTAATTGGACAAGAATATGCCTAGGGAGGACGAAAATGACCTAATTGATCATCCAATGACACAAATGAACTTGTTGGATGCACAAGATTAGTTAAAAACCCTAATTGGACAAGAATAAGCCTAGGGAGGAAGAAAATAACCTAATTGATCATCCAATGACACAAACACACCTATTGGATGCACAAGATTGGTTAAAAACCCTAATTGGACAAGAATATGCCTAGGGAGGACGAAAATGACCTAATTGATCATCCAATGACACAAACACACCTATTGGATGCACAAGATTGGTTAAAAACCCTAATTGGACAAGAATATGCCTAGGGAAGACGAAAATGACCTAAATATTAATTCAATGACACAAACAAACTTATCGGATGCACAAAATTGGTTAAAAACCCTAATGGGACAAGAATAAGCCTAGGAAGGACGAAAATGACCTAATTGATCATCCAATGACAAAAACACACCTATTAGATGCACAAGATTGGTTAAAAACCCTAATTGGACAAGAATAAGCCTAGGGAGGACAAAAATGACCTAATTGATCATCCAATGACACAAACACACCTATTGGATGCACAAGATTGGTTAAAAACCCTAATTGGACAAGAATATGCCTAGGGAGGACGAAAATGACCTAATTGATCATCCAATGACACAGCACACCTATTGGATGCACAAGATTGGTTAAAAACCCTAATTGGACAAGAATATGCCTAGGGAGGACGAAAATGACCTAATTGATCATCCAATGACACAAACACACCTATTGGATGCACAAGATTGGTTAAAAACCCTAATTGGACAAGAATATGCCTAGGGAGGACGAAAATGACCTAATTGATCATCCAATGACACAAACACACCTATTGGATGCACAAGATTGGTTAAAAACCCTAATTGGACAAAAATAAGCGTAGGGAGAACGAAAATGACCTAAATATTAATCCAATGACACAACTCAACTTATTGGATGCACAAGATTGGTTAAAAACCCTAATTGGACAAGAATAAGCCTAGGGAGGACGAAAATGACCTAATTGATCATCCAATGACACAAACACACCTATTGGATGCACAAGATTGGTTAAAAACCCTAATTGGACAAGAATATGCCTAGGGAGGACGAAAATGACCTAAAAGTTAATCCAATGACACAACTCAACTTATTGGATGCACAAGATTGGTTAAAAACCCTAATTGGACAAGAATAAGCCTAGGGAGGACGAAAATGACCTAATTGATCATCCAATGACACAAACACACCTATTGGATGCACAAGATTGGTTAAAAACCCTAATCGGACAAGAATATGCATAGGGAGGACGAAAATGACCTAATTGATCATCCAATGACACAAACACACCTATTGGATGCACAAGATTGGTTAAAAATCCTAATTGGACAAGAATATGCCTAAGGAGGACGAAAATGACCTAATTGATCATCCAATGACACAAGCACACCTATTGGATGCACAAGATTGGTTAAAAACCCTAATCGGACAAGAATATGCCTAGGGAGGACGAAAATGACCTAATTGATCATCCAATGACACAAATGAACTTATTGGATGCACAAGATTAGTTAAAAACCCTAATTGGACAAGAATAAGCCTAGGGAGGACGAAAATAACCTAATTGATCATCCAGTGACACAAACACACCTATTGGATGCACAAGATTGGTCTAAAACTCTAATTGGCCAAGAATATGCCTAGGGAGGACGAAAATGACCTAAATGTTAATCCAATGACACAAATGAACTTATTGGATGCACAAGATCGGTTAAAAACCCTAATTGGACAAGAATAAGCCTAGGGAGGACGAAAATGACCTAATTGTTAATCCAATGACACAACTCAACTTATTGGAGGCACAAGATTGGTTAAAAACCTTAATTTGACAAGAATAAGCCTAGGGAGGACGAAAATGACCTAATTGATCATCCAATGACTCAAACACACCTATTGGATGCACAAGATTGGTTAAAAACCCTAATTGGACAAGAATATGCATAGGGAGGACGAAAATGACCTAATTGATCATCCAATGACACAAACACACCTATTGGATGCACAAGATTGGTTAAAAACCCTAATTGGACAAGAATATGCCTAGGGAGGACGAAAATGACCTAATTGATCATCCAATGACACAAACACACCTATTGGATGCACAAGATTGGTTAAAAACCCTAATTGGACAAGAATATGCCTAGGGAGGACGAAAATGACCTAAATATTAATTCAATGACACAAACAAAGTTATTGGATACACAAGATTGGTTTAAAACCCTAATTGGACAAGAATAAGCCTAGGGAGGACGAAAATGACCTAATTGATCATCCAATGACACAAACACACCTATTGGATGCACAAGATTGGTTAAAAACCCTAATTGGACAAGAATAAGCCTAGGGAGGACGAAAATGACCTAATTGATCATCCAATGACACAAACACACCTATTGGATACACAAGATTGGTTAAAAACCCTAATTGGACAAGAATAAGCCAAGGGAGGACGAAAATGACCTAATTGATCATCCAATGACACAAACACACCTATTGGATGCACAAGATTGGTTAAAAACCCTAATTGGACAAGAATAAGCCTAGGGAGGACGAAAATGACCTAAATGTTCGTCCAATGACACGAACACACCTATTAGATGCACAAGATTGCATAAAAACCCTAATTGGACAAGAATAAGACTAGGGAGGACGAAAATGAGCTAAATGTTCCTCCAATGACACAAATGAACTTATTGGATGCACAAGATTGGTTAAAAACCCTAATTGGACAAGAATAAGCCTAGGGAGGACGAAAATGACCTAAATGTTAATCCAATGACACAACTCAACTTATTGGATGCACAAGATTGGTTAAAAACCCTAATTGGACAAGAATATGCCTAGGGAGGACGGATATGACCTAAATGTTAATCCAATGACACAAATGAACTTATTGGATGCACAAGATTGGCTAAAAACCCTAATTGGACAAGAATAAGCCTAGGGAGGACAAAAATGACCTAACTGATCATCCAATGACACAAACACACCTAGTGGAAGCACAAGATTGGTTAAAAACCCTAATTGGACAAGAATAAGCATAGGGAGGACGAAAATGACCTAATTGATCATCCAATGACACAAACACACCTATTGGATGCACAAGATTGGTTAAAAACCCTAATTGGACAAGAATATGCCTAGGGAGGACGAAAATGACCTAAATATTAATTCAATGACACAAACAAACTTATCGGATGCACAAGATTGGTTAAAAACCCTAATTAGACAAGAATAAGCCTAGGGAGGACGAAAATGACCTAATGGATCATCCAATGACACAAACACACCTATTAAATGCACAAGATTGGTTAAAATCCCTAATTGGACAAGAATATGCCTAGCGAGGATGAAAATGACCTAAATATTAATTCAATGACACAAACAAACTTATCGGATGCACAAGATTGGTTAAAAACCCTAATTGGACAAGAATAAGTCTAGGGAGGACGAAAATGACCTAATTGATCATCCAATGACACAAACACACCTATTAGATGCACAAGATTGGTTAAAAACCCTAATTGGACAAGAATAAGCCTAGGGAGGACGAAAATGACCTAATTGATCTTCCAATGACACAAACACACCTATTGGATGCACAAGATTGGTTAAAAACCCTAATTGGACAAGAATAAGCCTAAGGATGACGAAAATGACCTAATTGATCATCCAATGACACAAACACACCTATTGGATGCACAAGATTGGTTAAAAACCCTAATTGGACAAGAATATGCCTAGGGAGGACGAAAATGACCTAAATATTAATTCAATGACACAAACAAAGTTATTGGATGCACAAGATTGATTAAAAACCCTAATTTGACAAGAATAAGTCTAGGTAGGAAGAAAATGACCTAATTGATCATCCAATGACACAAACACACCTATTGGATGCACAAGATTGGTTAAAAACCCTAATTGGACAAGAATATGCCTAGGGAGGACGAAAATGACCTAAATATTAATTCAATGACACAAAAAAACTTATCGGATGCAATAGATTGGTTAAAAACCCTAATTGGACAAGAATAGGCCTACGGAGGGCGAAGATGACCTAATTGATCATCCAAAGACACAAACACACCTATTGGATGCACAAGATTGGTTAAAAACCCTAATTGGACAAGAATAAGCCTAGGGAGGACGAAAATGACCTAATTGATCATCCAATGACACAAACACACCTATTGGATGCACAAGATTGGTTAAAAACCCTAATTGGACAAGAATAAGCCTAGGGAGGACGAAAATGACCTAAATGTTAATCCAATGACACAACTCAACTTATTGGATGCACAAGATTGGTTAAAAACCTTAATTGGACAAGAATAAGCATAGGGAGGACGAAAATGACCTAATTGATCATCCAATGACACAAACACACCTATTGGATGCACAAGATTGGCTAAAAACCATAATTGGACAAGAATATGCTTAGGGAGGACGAAAATGACCTAAATATTAATTTAATGACACAAACAAACTTATCGGATGCACAAGATTGGTTAAAACCCCTAATTGGACAAGAATAAGCCTACGAAGGACAAAAATGACCTAATTGATCATCCAAAGACACAAACACACCTATTGGATGCACAAGATTGGATAAAAACCCTAATTGAAAAAGAATAAGCCTAGGGAGGACGTAAATGACCTAATTGATCATCCAATGACACAAACACACCTATTGGATGCACAAGATTGGTTAAAAACCCTAATTGGACAAGAATATGCCTAGGGAGGACGAAAATGACCTAATTGATCATCCAATGACACAAACACACCTATTGGATGCACAAGATTGGTTAAAAACCCTAATTGGACAAGAATATGCCTATGGAGGACGAAAATGACCTAATTGATCATCCAATGACATAAACACACCTATTGGATGCACAAGATTAGTTAAAAACCCTAATTGGACAAGAATAAGCCTAGGGAGGACGGAAATGGCCTAAATGTTAATCCAATGACACAACCCAACTTATTGGATGCACAAGATTGGTTAAAAACCCTAATTGGACAAGAATAAGCCTAGGGAGGACGAAAATGACCTAATTGATCATCCAATGACACAAACAAACCTATTGGATGCACAAGATTGGTTAAAAACCCTAACTGGACAAGAATATGCCTAAGGAGGACGAAAATGACCTAATTGATCATCCAATGACACAAACACACCTATTGGATGCACAAGATTGGTTAAAAGCTCTAATTGGACAAGAATATGCCTAGGGAGGACGAATATGACCAAAATGTTAATCCAATAACACAAATGAACTTATTGGATGCACAAGATTGGTTAAAAACCCTAATTGGACAAGAATAAGCCTAGGGAGGACGAAAATGACCTAATTGATCATCCAATGACACAAACACACCTATTGGATGCACAAGATTGGTTAAAAACCCTAATTGGACAAGAATAAGCCTAGGGAGGACAAAAATGACCTAATTGATCACCCAATGATACAAACACACCTATTGGATGCACAAGATTGGTTAAAAACCCTAATTGGACAAGAATAAGCCTAGGGAGGACGAAAATGACCTAATTGATCATCCAATGACACAAACACACCTATTGGATGCACAAGATTGGTTAAAAACCCTAATTGGACAAGAATAAGCCTAGGGAGGACGAAAATGACCTAATTGATCATCCATAGACACAAACACACCTATTGGATGCACAAGATTGGTTAAAAACCCTAATTGGACAAGAATATGCCTAGGGAGGACGAAAATGACCTAATTGATCATCCAATGACACAAACACACCTATTGGATGCACAAGATTGGTTAAAACCCTAATTGGAAAAGAATAAGCCTAGGGAGGATGAAAATGACCTAATTGATCATCCAATGACACAAACACACCTATTGGATGCACAAGATTGGTTTAAAACCCTAATTGGACAAGAATATGCCTAGGGAGGACGAAAATGACCTAATTGATCATCCAATGACACAAACACACCTATTGGATGCACAAGATCGGTTAAAAACCCTAATGGGACAAGAATAAGCCTAGGGAGGACGAAAATGACCTAATTGATCATCCAATGACACAAACACACCTATTGGATGCACAAGATTGGTTAAAAACCCTAATTGGACAAGAATATGCCTAGGGAGGACGAAAATGACCTAATTGATCATCCAATGACACAAATGAACGTATTGGATGCACAAGATTAGTTAAAAAGCCTAATTGGACAAGAATATGCTTAGGGAGGACGAAAATAACCTAATTGATCATCCAATGACACAAACACACCTATTGGATGCACAAGATTGGTTAAAAACCCTAATTGGACAAGAATATGCCTAGGGAGGACGAAAATGACCTAATTGATCATCCAATGACACAAACACACCTATTGGATGCACAAGATTGGTTAAAAACCCTAATTGGACAAGAATATGCCTAGGGAGGACGAAAATGACCTAATTGATCATCCAATGACACAAACACACCTATTGGATGCACAAGATTGGTTAAAAACCCTAATTGGACCAAAAAATGCCTAGGGAGGACGAAAATGACCTAATTGATCATCCAATGACACAAATACACCTATTGGATGCACAAGATGGGTTAAAAACCCTAATTGGACAAGAATATGCCTAAGGAGGACGAAAATGACCTAAATGTTAATCCAATGACACAAATGAACTTATTAGATGTACAAGATTGGTTAAAAACCCTAATTGGACAAGAATAAGCCTAGGGAGGACGAAAATGACCTAATTGATCATCCAATGACACAAACACACCTATTGGATGCACAAGATTGGTTAAAAACCCTAATTGGACAAGAATATGCCTAGGGAGGACGAAAATGACCTAATTGATCATCCAATGACACAAACACAACTATTAGATGCACAAGATCGGTTAAAAACCCTAATTGGACAAGAATAAGCCTAGGGAGGACGAAAATGACCTAATTGATCATCCAATGACACAAACACACCTATTGGATGCACAAGATTGGTTAAAAACCCTAATTGGACTAGAATATGCCTTGGGAGGACGAAAATGACCTAATTGATCATCCAATGACACAAACACACCTATTGGATGCACAAGATTGGATAAAAACCCTAATTGGACAAGAATATGCCTAGGGAAGACGAAAATGACCTAATTGATCATCCAATGACACAACACACCTATTGGATGCACAAGATTGGTTAAAAACCCTAATTGGACAAGAATATGCCTAGGGAGGACGAAAATGACCTAATTGATCATCCAATGACACAAACACACCTATTGGATGCACAAGATTGGTTAAAAACTCTAATTGGACAAGAATAAGCATAGGGAGGACGAAAATGACCTAATTGATCATCCAATCACACAAACACACCTATTGCATGCACAAGATAGGTTAAAAACCCTAATTAGACAAGAATATGCCTAGGGAGGAGGAAAATAACCTAATTGATCATCCAATGATACAAACACACCTATTGGGTGCACAAGATCGGTTAAAAACCCTAATTGGACAAGAATAAGCCTAGGGAGGACGAAAATGACCTAATTGATCATCCAATGACACAAACACACCTATTGGATGCACAAGATTGGTTAAAAACCCTAATTGGACAAGAATATGCCTAGGGAGGACGAAAATGACCTAATTGATCATCCAATGACACAAATGAACTTATTGGATGCACAAGATTAGTTAAAAACCCTAATTGGACAAGAATATGCCTAGGGTGGACGAAAATGACCTAATTGATCATCCAATGACACAAACACACCTATTGGATGCACAAGATTCGTTAAAAACCCTAAATGGACAAGAATATGCCTAGGGAGGACGAAAATGACCTAATTAATCATCCAATGACACAAACACACCTATTGGATGCACAAGATTGGTTAAAAACCCTAATTGGACAAGAATATGCCTAGGGAGGACGAAAATGACCTAATTGATCATCCAATGACACAAACACACCTATTGGATGCACAAGATTGGTTAAAAACCCTAATTGGACAAGAATATGCCTAGGGAGGACGAAAATGACCTAATTGATCATCCAGTGACACAAATGAACTTATTGGATGCACAAGATTAGTTAAAAACCCTAATTGGAAAAGAATAAGCCTAGGGAGGACGAAAATGACCTAATTGATCATCCAATGACACAAACACACCTATTGGATGCACAAGATTGGTTAAAAACCCTAATTGGACAAGAATAAGCCAAGGGAGGACGAAAATGACCTAATTGATCATCCAATGACACAAACACACCTATTGGATGCACAAGATTGGTTGAAAACCCTAATTGGACAAGAATAAGCCTAGGGAGGACGAAAATGACCTAAATGTTCGTCCAATGACACAAACACACCTATTAGATGCACAAGATTGCATAAAAACCCTAATTGGACAAGTATAAGACTAGGGAGGACGAAAATGAGCTAAATGTTCCTCCAATGACACAAATGAACTTATTGGATGCACAAGATTGGTTAAAAACCCTAATTGGACAAGAATAAGCCTAGGGAGGACGAAAATGACCTAAATGTTAATCCAATGACACAACTCAACTTATTGGATGCACAAGATTGGTTAAAAACCCTAATTGGACAAGAATATGCCTAGGGAGGACGGATATGACCTAAATGTTAATCCAATGACACAAATGAACTTATTGGATGCACAAGATTGGTTAAAAACCCTAATTGGACAAGAATAAGCCTAGGGAGGACAAAAATGACCTAACTGATCATCCAATTACACAAACACAGCTATTGGAAGCACAAGATTGGTTAAAAACCCTAATTGGACAAGAATAAGCATAGGGAGGACGAAAATGACCTAATTGATCATCCAATGACACAAACACACCTATTGGATGCACAAGATTGGTTAAAAACCCTAATTGGACAAGAATATGCCTAGGGAGGACGAAAATGACCTAATTGATCATCCAATGACACAAACACACCTATTGGATGAACAAGATTGGTTAAAAACCCTAATTGGACAAGAATATGCCTAGGGAGGACGAATATGACCTAATTGATCACCCAATGACACAAACACACCTATTGGATACACAAGATTGGTTAAAAACCCTAATAGGACAAGAATAAGCCTAGGGAGGACGAAAATGACCTAATTGATCATCCAATGACACAAACACACCTATTGGATGCACAAGATTGGTTTAAAACCCTAGTTGGACAAGAATATGCCTAGGGAGGACGAAAATGACCTAATTGATCATCCAATGACACAAATGAACTTATTGGATGCACAAGATTGGTTAAAAACCCTAATTGGACAAGAATAAGCCTAGGGAGGACGAAAATGACCTAATTGATCATCCAATGACACAAATGAACTTATTGCATGCACAAGATTGGTTAAAAACCCTAATAGGACAAGAATAAGCCTAGGGAGGACCAAAATGACCTAATTGATTATCCAATGACACAAACACACCTATTGGATGCACAAGATTGGTTAAAAACCCTAATTGGACAAGAATAAGCCTAGGGAGGACGAAAATGACCTAATTGATCATCCAATGACACAAACACACCTATTGGATGCACAAGATTGGTTAAAAACCCTAATTGGACAAGAATAAGCCTAGGGAGGACGAAAATGACCTAATTGATCATCCAATGACACAAACACACCTATTGGATGCACAAGATTGGTTAAAAACCCAAATTGGACAAGAATAAGCCTAGTGAGGACGAGAATGACCTAATTGATCATCCAATGACACAAACACACCTATTGGAAGCACAAGATTGGTTAAAAACCCTAATTGGAGAAGAATATGCCTAGGGAGGACGAAAATGACCTAAATATTAATCCAATGACACAAATGAACTTATTGGATGCACAAGATTGGTTAAAAACCCTAATTGGGCAAGAATAAGCCTAGGGAGGACAAAAATGACCTAATTGATCATCCAATGACACAAACACACCTATTGGATGCACAAGATTGGTTAAAAACCCTAATTGGACAAGAATAAGCCTAGGGAGGACGAAAATGACCTAATTGATCATCCAATGACACAAACACACCTATTGGATGCACAAGATTGGTTAAAAACCCTAATTGGACAAGAATATGCCTAGGGAGGACGAAAATGACCTAATTGATCATCCAATGACACAAACACACCTATTGGATGCACAAGATTGGTTAAAAACCCTAATTGGACAAGAATATGCCTAGGGATGACGAAAATGACATTATGTTAATCCAATGACACAAATGAACTTATTGGATGCACAAGATTGGTTAAAAACCCTAATTGGACAAGAATAAGCCTAGGGAGGACGAAAATGACCTAATTGATCATCCAATGACACAAACACACCTATTGGATGCACAAGATTGGTTAAAAACCCTAATTGGACAAGAATATGCCTAGGGAGGACGAAAATGACCTAATTGATCATCCAATGACACAAACACACCTATTGGATGCACAAGATTGGTTAAAAACCCTAATTGGACAAGAATATGCCTAGGGAGGACGAATATTACCTAAATGTTAATCCAATAACACAAATGAACTTATTGGATGCACAAGATTGGTTAAAAACCCTAATTGGACAAGAATAAGCCTAGGGAGAACGAAAATGACCTAATTGATCATCCAATGACACAAACACACCTATTGGATGCACAAGATTGGTTAAAAACCCTAATTGGACAAGAATATGCCTAGGGAGGACGGATATGACCTAAATGTTAATCCAATGACACAAATGAACTTATTGGATGCACAAGATTGGTTAAAAACCCTAATTGGACAAGAATAAGCCTAGGGAGGACGAAAAATGACCTAATTGATCATCCAATGACACAAATACACCTATTGGATGCACAAGATTTTTTCAAAATCCTAATTGGACAAGAATATGCCTAGGGAGGACGAAAATGACCTAAATATTAATTCAATGACACAAACAAAGTTATTGGATGCACAAGATTGGTTAAAAACCCTAATTGGACAAGAATAAGCCTAGGGAGAACGAAAATGACCTAATTGATCATCCAATGACACAAACACACCTATTGGATGCACAAGATTGGTTAAAAACCCTAATTGGACAAGAATATGCCTAGGGAGGACGAAAATGACCTAATTGATCATCCAATGACACAAACACATCTATTGGATGCACAAGATTGGTTATAAACCCTAATTGGACAAGAATATGCCTAGGGAGGACGGATATGACCTAAATGTTAATCCAATGACACAAATGAACTTATTGGATGCACAAGATTGGTTAAAAACCCTAATTGGACAAGAATAAGCCTAGGGAGAACGAAAATGACCTAAATGTTAATCCAATGACACAACTCAACTTATTCGATGCACAAGATTGGTTAAAAACCCAAATTGGACAAGAATAAGCCTAGGGAGGACGAAAATGACCTAATTGATCATCCAATGACACAAACACACCTATTGGATGCACAAGATTGGTTAAAAACCCTAATTGGACAAGAATATGCCTAGGGAGGACGAAAATGACCTAATTGATCATCCAATGACACAAACACACCTATTGGATGCACAAGATTGGTTAAAAACCCTAATTGGACAAGAATATGCCTAGGGAGGACGAAAATGACCTAATTGATCATCCAATGACACAAATGAACTTATCGGATGCACACGATTAGTTAAAAACCCTAATTGGACAAGAATATGCATAGGGAGGAAGAAAATAACCTAATTGATCATCCAATGACACAAACACACCTATTGGATGCACAAGATTGGTTAAAAACCCTAATTGGACAAGAATATGCCTAGGGAGGACGAAAATGACCTAATTGATCATCCAATGACACAAACACACCTATTGGATGCACAAGATTGGTTAAAAACCCTAATTGGACAAGAATATGCCTAGGGAGGACGAAAATGACCTAATTGATCATCCAATGACACAAACACACCTGTTGGATGCAGAAGATTGGTTAAAAACCCTAATTGGACAATAATATGCCTAGGGAGGACGAAAATGACCTAATTGATCATCCAATGACACAAACACACCTATTGGATGCACAAGATTGGTTAAAAACCCTAATTGGACAAGAATATGCCTAGGGAGGACGAAAATGACCTAATTGATCATCCAATGACACAAACACACCTATTGGATGCACAAGATTGGTTACAAACCCTAATTGGACAAGAATATGCCTAGGGAGGACGAAAATGACCTAAATATTAATTCAATGACACAAACAAACTTATTGGATGCATAAGATTGGTTAAAAACCCTAATTGGACAAGAATAAGCCTAGGGAGGACGAAAATGACCTAATTGATCATCCAATGACACAAACACACCTATTGGATGCACAAGATTGGTTAAAAACCCTAACTGGACAAGAATATGCCTAGGGAGGACGAAAATGACCTAAATGTTAATCCAATGACACAAATGAACTTATTGGATGCACAAGATTGGTTAAAAACCCTAATTGGACAAGAATAAGCCTAGGGAGGACGAAAATGACCTAATTGATCATCCAATGACACAAACACACCTATTGGATGCACAAGATTGGTTAAAAACCCAAATTGCACAAGAATATGCCTAGGGAGGAGGAAAGTGACCTAATTGATCATTCAATGACGCAAACACACCTATTGGATGCACAAGATTGGTTAAAAACCCTAATTCGACTAGAATATGCCTAGGGAGGACGAAAATGACCTAAATGTTAATCCAATGACACAAATGAACTTATTGGATGCACAAGATTGGTTAAAAACCCTAATTGGACAAGAATAAGCCTAGGGAGGACGAAAATGACCTAATTGATCATCCAATGACACAAACACACCTATTGGATGCACAAGATTGATTAAAAACCGTAATTGGAGAAGAATATGCCTAGGGAGAACGAAAATGACCTAAAATGATCATCCAATGACACAAACACACCTATTGGATGCACAAGATTGGTTAAAAACCCTAATTGGACAAGAATATGCCTAGGGAGGACGAAAATGACCTAATTGATCATCCAATGACACAAACACACCTATTGGATGCACAAGATTGGTTAAAAATCCTAATTGCACAAGTATAAGCCTATGGAGGACGAAAATGACCTAATTGATAATCCAATGACACAAACACACCTATTGGATCCACAAGATTGGTTAAAAACTCTATTGGACAAGAATATACCTAGGCAGGACGAAAATGACCTAATTGATCATCCAATGACACAAACACACCTATTGGATGCACAAGATCGGTTAAAAACCTTAATTGGACAAGAATAAGCCTAGGGAGGACGAAAATGACCTAATTGATCATCCAATGACACAAACACACCTATTGGATGCACAAGATTGGTTAAAAACCCTAATTGGACAAGAATATGCCTAGGGAGGACGAAAATGACCTAATTGATCATCCAATGACACAAACACAGCTATTGGATGTACAAGATTGGTTAAAAACCCTAATTGGACAAGAATAAGCCTAGGGAGGACGAAAATGACCTAATTGATCATCCATTGCCACAAACACACCTATTGGATGCACAAGATTGGTTAAAAACCCTAATTGGACAAGAATATGTCTAGGGAGGACGAAAATGACCTAATTGATCATCCAATGACACAAACACACCTATTGGATGCACAAGATTGGTTAAAAACCCTAATTGGACAAGAATTAGAATAGGGAGGACGAAAATGACCTAATTGATCATCCAATGACACAAACACACCTATTGGATACACAAGATTGGTTAAAAACCCTAATTGGACAAGAATAAGCCTAGGGAGGACGAAAATGACCTAATTGATCATCCATTGCCACAAACACACCTATTGGATGCACAAGATTGGTTAAAAACCCTAATTGGACAAGAATATGCCTAGGGAGGACGAAAATGACCTAATTGATCATCCAATGACACAAACACACCTATTGGATGCACAAGATTGGTTAAAAATCCTAATTGGACAAGAATATGCCTAGAGAGAACGAAAATGACCTAAATGTTAATCCAATGACACAAATGAACATATTGGATGCACAAGATTGGTTAAAAACCCTAATTGGACAAGAATAAGCCTAGGGAGGACGAAAATGACCTAATTGATCATCCAATGACACAAACACACCTATTGGATACACAAGATTGGTTAAAAACCCTAATTGGACAAGAATATGCCTAGGGAGGACGAAAATGACCTAAATGTTATTCCAATTGCAAAACTCAACTTATTAGATGCACAAGATTGGTTAAAAACCCTAATTGGACAAGAATAAGCCTAGGGAGGACGAAAATAACCTAATTGATCATCCAATGACACAAACACACCTATTGGATGCACAAGATTGGTTAAAAACCCTAATTGGACAAGAATAAGCCTAGGGAGGACGAAAATGACCTAATTGATCATCCAATGACACAAACACACCTATTGGATGCACAAGATTGGTTAAAAACCCTAATTGGACAAGAATAAGCCTAGGGAGGACGAAAATGACCTAATTGATCATCCATTGCCACAAACACACCTATTGGATGCACAAGATTGTTTAAAAACACTAATTGGACAAGAATATGCCTAGGGAGGACGAAAATGACCTAATTGGTCATCCAATGACACAAACACACCTATTGGATGCACAAGATTGGTTAAAAACCCTAATTGGACAAGAATATGCCTAGGGAGGACGAAAATGACTTAATTGATCATCCAATGACACAAACACACCTATTGGATGCACAAGATCGGTTAAAAACCCAAATTGGACAAGAAAAAGCCTAGGGAGGACGAAAATGACCTAATTGATCATCCAATGACACAAACACACCTATTGGATGCACAAGATTGGTTAAAAACCCTAATTGGACAAGAATATGCCTAGGGAGGACGAAAATGACCTAATTGATCATCCAAAGACACAAATGAACTTATTGGATGCACAAGATTAGTTAAAAACCATAATTGGACAAGAATAAGCCTAGGGAGGACCAAAATAACCTAAATGTTAATCCAATGACACAAATGAACTTATTGGATGCACAAGATTGGTTAAAAACCCTAATTGGACAAGAATAAGCCTAGGGAGGACGAAAATGACCTAAATGTTAATCCAATGACACAACTCAACTTATTGGAAGCACAAGATTGGTTAAAAACCCTAATTGGACAAGAATATGCCTAGGGAGGACGGATATGACCTAAATGTTAATCCAATGACACAAATGAACTTATTGGATGCACAAGATTGGTTAAAAACCCTAATTGGACAAGAATAAGCCTAGGGAGGACAAAAATGACCTAACTGATCATCAAATGACACAAACACACCTATTGGAAGCACAAGATTGGTTAAAAACCCTAATTGGACAAGAGTAAGCATAGGGAGGACGAAAATGACCTAATTGATCATCCAATGACACATCCACACCTATTGGATGCACAAGATTGGTTAAAAACCCTAATTGGACAAGAATATGCCTAGGGAGGACGAAAATGACCTAATTGATCATCCAATGACACAAACACACCTATTGGATGCACAAGATTGGTTAAAAACCCTAATTGGACAAGAATAAGCCTAAGGAGGACGAAAATGACCTAAATGTTAATCCAATAACACAACTCAACTTATTGGATGTACAAGATTGGTTAAAAACCCTAATTGGACAAGAATAAGCCTAGGGAGGACGAAAATGACCTAATTGATCATCCAATGACACAAACACACCTATTGGATGCACAAGATTGGTTAAAAACCCTAATTGGACAAGAATATGCCTTAGGAGGACGAAAACGACCTAATCGATCATCCAATGACACAAACACACCTATTGGATGCACAAGATTGGTTAAAAACCCTAATTGGACAAGAATATGCCTAGGGAGGACGAAAATGACCTAATTGATCATCCAGTGACCCAAATGAACTTATTGGATGCACAAGATTAGTTAAAAACCCTAATTGGACAAGAATAAGCCTAGGGAGGACGAAAATGACCTAATTGATCATCCAATGACACAAACACACCTATTGGATGCACAAGATTGGTTAAAAACCCTAACTGGACAAGAATATGCATAGGGAGGACGAAAATGACCTAAATATTAATTCAATGACACAAACAAACTTATTGGATGCACAAGATTGGTTAAAAACCCTAATTGGACAAGAATAAGCCTAGGGAGGACGAAAATGACCTAATTGATCATCCAATGACACAAACACACCTATTGGATGCACAAGATTGGTTAAAAACCCTAATTGGACAAGAATATGCCTAGGGAGGACGAAAATGACCTAATTGATCATCCAATGACACAAACACACCTATTGGATGCACAAGATTGGTTAAAAACCCTAACTAGACAAGAATATGCCTAGGGAGGAAGAAAATGACCTAATTGATCATCCAATGACACAAACACACCTATTGGATGCACAAGATTGGTTAAAAACCCTAATTGGACAAGAATATGCCTAGGGAGGACGAAAATGACCTAATTGATCATCCAATGACACAAACACACCTCCTGGATGCACAAGATTGGTTAAAAACCCTAATTGGACAAGAATAAGCCTAGGGAGGACGAAAATGACCTAATTGATCATCCAATGACACAAACACACCTATTGGATGCACAAGATTGGTTAAAAACCCTAATTGGACAAGAATATGCCTAGGGAGGACGAAAATGACCTAATTGATCATCCAATGACACAAACACACCTATTGGATGCACAAGATTGGTTAAAAACCATAATTGGACAAGAATAAGCAAAGGGAGGACGAAAATGACCTAATTGATCATCCAATGACACAAACACACCTATTGGATGCACAAGATTGGTTAAAAACCCTAATTGGACAAGAATATGCCTAGGGAGGACGAAAATGACCTAATTGATCATCCAATGACACAAACACACCTATTGGATGTACAAGATTGGTTAAAAACCCTAATTGGACAAGAATAAGCCTAGGGAGGATGAAAATGACCTAATTGATCATCCAATAACACAAACACACCTATTGGATGCACAAGATTGGTTAAAAACCCTAATTGGACAAGAATAAGCCTAGGGAGGACGAAAATGACCTAATTGATCATCCAATGACACAAACACACCTATTGGATGCACAAGATTGGTTAAAAACACAAATTGGACAAGAATAAGCCTAGGGAGGACGAAAATGACCTAAATGTTAATCCAATGACACAACTCAAGTTATTGGATGCACAAGATTGATTAAAAACCCTAATTGGACAAGAATAAGCCTAGGGAGGACGAAAATGACCTAATTGATCATCCAATGACACAAACACACCTATTGGATGCACAAGATTGGTTAAAAACCCTAATTGGACAAGAATATGCCTAGGGAGGACGTAAAGGACCTAATTGATCATCCAATGACACAAACACACCTATTGGATGCACAAGATTGGTTAAAAACCCTAATTGGACAAGAATATGCCTAGGGAGGACGAAAATGACCTAATTGATCATCCAATGACACAAACACACCTATTGGATGCACAAGATTGGTTAAAAACCCTAATTGGACAAGAATAAGCCTAGGGAGGACGAAAATGACCTAAATGTTCGTCCAATGACACAAACACACCTATGAGATGCACAAGATTGCATAAAAACCCTAATTGGACAAGAATAAGACTAGGGAGGACGAAAATGAGCTAAATGTTCCTCCAATGACACAAATGAACTTATTGGATGCACAAGATTGGTAAAAAACCCTAATTGGACAAGAATAAGCCTAGGGAGGACGAAAATGACCTAATTGATCATCCAATGACACAAACACACCTATTGGATGCACAAGACTGGTTAAAAACCCTAATTGGACAAGAATATGCCTAGGGAGGACGAAAATAACCTAATTGATCATCCAATGATAGAAACACACCTATTAGAAGCACAAGATTGGTTAAAAACCCTAATTGGACAAGAATAAGCCTAGGGAGGACGAAAATGACCTAATTGATTATCCAATGACACAAACACACCTATTGGATGCACAAGGTTGGTTAAAGACCCTAATTGGACAAGAATAAGCCTAGGGAGGACGAAAATGACCTAAATGTTAATCCAATGACACAACTCAACTTATTGGATGCACTAGATTGGTTAAAAACCCTAATTGGAGAAGAATAAGCCTAGGGAGGACGAAAATGACCTAATTGATCATCCAATGACACAAACACACCTATTGGATGCACAAGATTGGTTAAAAACCCTAATTGGACAAGAATATGCCTAGGGAGGACGAAAATGACCTAATTGATCATCCAATGACACAAACACACCTATTGGATGCACAAGATTGGTTAAAAATCCTAATTGGACAAGAATATGCCTAGGGAGGACGAAAATGATCTAAATATTAATTCAATGACACAAATAAACTTATTGGATGCACAAGATTGGTTAAAAACCCTAATTGGACATTAATAAGCCTAGGGAGGACGAAAATGACCTAATTGATCATCCAATGACACAAACAGACCTATTGGAAGCACAAGATTGGTTAAAAACCCTAATTGGACAAGAATAAGCCTAGGGAGGACGAAAATGACCTAATTGATCATCCAATGACACAAACACACCTATTGGATGCACAAGATTGGTTAAAAACCCTAATTGGACAAGAATATGCCTAGGGAGGACGAAAATGACCTAATTGATCATCCAATGACACAAACACACCTATTGGATGCACAAGATTGGTTAAAAACCCTAATTGGACAAGAATAAGCCTAGGGAAGACGAAAATGAACTAATTGATCATCCAATGACACAAACACACCTATTGGATGCACAAGATTGGTTAAAAACCCTAATTGGACAAGAATATGCCTAGGGAGGACGAAAATGACCTAATTGATCATCCAATGACACAAACACACCTAATGGATGCACAAGATCGGTTAAAAATCCTAATTGGACTAGAATAAGCCTAGGGAGGACGAAAATGACCTAATTGATTATCCAATGACACAAACACACCTATTGGATGCACAAGATTTGTCTAAAACTCTAATTGGACAAGAATATGCCTAGGGAGGACAAAAATGACCTAAATGTTAATCCAATGACATAAATGAACGTATTGGATGCACAAGATTGGTTAAAAACCATAATTGGACAAGAATAAGCCTAGGGAGGACGAAAATGACCTATATGTTAATCCAATGACACAACTCAATTTATTGGATGCAAAAGATTGGTTAAAAACCCTAATTGGACAAAAATAAGCCTAGGGAGGACGAAAATGACCTAATTGATCATCCAATGACACAAACACACCTATTGGATGCACAAGATTGGTTAAAAACCCTAATTGGACAAGAATATGCCTTGGGAGGACGAAAATGACCTAATCGATCATCCAATGACACAAACACACCTATTGGATGCACAAGATTGGTTAAAAACCCTAATTGGACAAGAATATGCCTAGGGAGGAAGAAAATGATCTAAATATTAATTCAATGACACAAATAAACTTATTGGATGCACAAGATTGGTTAAAAACCCTAATTGGACAAGAATAAGCGGAGGGAGGCGAAAATGACCTAATTGATCATCCAATGACACAAACACACCTATTGGATGCACAAGATTGGTTAAAAACCCTAATTTGACAAGAATAGGCCTAGGGAGGACGGATATGACCTAAATGTTAATCCAATGACACAAATGAACTTATTGGATGCACAAGATTGGTTAAAAACCCTAATTGGACAAGAATAAGCCTAGGGAGGACAAAAATGACCTAACTGATCATCCAATGACACAAACACACCTATTGGATGCACAAGATTGGTTAAAAACCCTAGTTGGACAAGAACATGCCTAGGGAGGACGAAAATGACCTAATTGATCATCCAATGACACTAATGAACTTATTGGATGCACAAGATTGGTTAAAAACCCTAATTGGACAAGAATAAGCCTAGGGAGGA